>CACRXP010000023.1:2321581-2354013 GCA_902702965.1 Spirometra erinaceieuropaei
CAACACTGAGACGTTCCATCAGGAGGGAGGTGAAGCCGGAACCAGTACCGCCACCGAAGGAATGGAAGAGCAGAAAGCCCTGCAGACCGGTGCACTGATCGGCGAGCTTACGAACCCGATCCAGCACCAGATCAACAATCTCCTTGCCTATGGTGTAGTGACCACGGGCGTAATTATTAGCGGCATCCTCCTTTCCGGTAATGAGCTGCTCTGGGTGGAAGAGCTGGCGATAGGTGCCGGTCCGTACCTCATCTGAAAGCGGTGCGTAAGATTCAAACTCAGTTCTGAAGCTCATTGAAACAGATATAGGTCGATATAAGCAGCTGCTTAAAAGCAGCTTCTAGGGGGATACGCTCTTGGCGGGACTGCCAGATTGGATCAATCAGTTTTAGGCCGCACTGGTGGACGATGCTTAGAATCTTTGGACCTCAGATAGACTAGAACAGGCCTGATTATATCGTTCGCTCGACTGATAAATGGATTTCATTGAACTTCGGTTTCACGTCCAAACGCTTTCCAACGGGCCATGCCTCATGACTGAGGCGGTGATGGGATCGGATATATAGGCCTGTTGCCAAACCAATGTCGTGTGTCTCTCCTACTGACCCAACAAGTCTTGAGGTTGTGGGTTTCCAAAATTAACCGGTGAAGACAGAGTAACAGGAACGATTACAAAATTTCGTATTTTCGATAGAAGCGTTCTCAGCAGGGCGGCACTATTAGCTGCGACTAAGGTCACCAAGGTTACCTCCGAAAAAAGGCTACCAAACTTTGACTTTCATTTTGCCCTTTTTCCGACTTTACGCTAAGAAGGCGCATGCTCTCCACAGAAAGCAAAATCCAGGACATACGCTTCAAAATACGGTATGACTGACTTATATAGCCCCAAAAACAGGAGGTGGGAATAGGAGCGTCCCATCCAAGTGATAAAGATGGACCTATGAATAATTCCGGAAATATTTCTGTGTCCTAACCCCAACAACAACCCTTTATATAAAGCTAAACATTTGCCTTGGTCTTGACCCTGATCCCACCCTAAACCTTAACTTTGCAGTTAACACTAACCCCTACGTTACCTCACCGTCAACTTTAAATCTAGCCTTAAACCCGGTCTTTAACCTCATCCTAACCTAAATCTAAGCCCTAATTTCGCTGGAAGTTGGCTTAAAGCCACCCGTATTGCAGGCGGCGCCTATTCCCATGTCCTGTTTGGACGTCACTGCTACCCAAAATATAAATGTCTTCAACCCTGGAAGGAAATCGAAAACGCACCGACCACAGTTGGCTCCAAATCGATGAAAACAGCCCGAGGTACGTGTTTTCCGGCTCCGGTTTCACTGAAGAATGTGTTGAAGGAGTCGTCACCGCCACCGATGGTTTTGTCACTGGGCATCTGACCATCCGGCTGGATTCCGTGCTCCAGGCAGTAGAGTTCCCAGCAGGCATTGCCAATCTGGACACCGGCCTGACCAACATGAACTGAGATGCATTCGCGCTGAAATCAGAACGCATCAGGGGCTCATTCGTCATCTTCAAAGACGTTAATTGCGAACACCTTGGTGGGTGGGAGGGGAGACTTACCATTGTCTAGAGAACGGCACGAGATGTCACGGACAGGGTGCGAGTCGAGCAAAGTCTGGATAGGCAGCCGTGGAGCCGAATTTATGGACTATTCTTGCTGTCTTACGGTCGTCAGGGCGACCGTCACTATGACACCTGTCGAACAAGCCGGTGTTGAGGACCGCATCGAGTTCTTTTTGTTTAGCAGGCCAAACGCTGCATGTTGCTATAGCAACCCCGACCGCGTTCTGGTGACGTCGGCATTGTGTGTGTGCGCAAGATGCGGGCGAGGAGGGGGGGAGGGAGGACAAAGGGCATCAGGCGCGAAAAGGAAGAGAGAAAGAGGGTTCTGCGTCGAGCAACATCGTCATCAGCACACACACACGCACCCACGCACACACACAAGACCCTCACACTGACTTTTCTTGTTAAACTCTCGCGCTCTTTTTCGGCAAATTATGAACTCTTCTAGCTCCCTTAGAAGTTCTCACCTTCGTCCCCATTTAGGATGCAAGGAGGAAGTTTAAATTATGCCCGCCGGCTTTTCTGCACATGCTGAGGATTAGAACCGGGGGGGGGGATTCTCTAATCGGCCGCAGAGCCCATAGAGAAAGGAGCAGTTTTAATTAGTTTATTGCGTGACTATTTCATGTATCAGTGGATCAAGTAGATGCCATGAACGGCGTGGGGACCTCCACCGGAGAAAAGAGAAAACTAGAGAATATGCAGCGTCTGGGGGTCAGCAAATTCGCGGATATCCCAGTTATCGACTGTGGCGGCTCGATGGCTTTTACCATTGGTGAAAAAGGGATGGTGAGGATATCTTATAGTGTCCCCGGAGGGATAGGACTGCCATGCCCCCTTAACACTAAACCTAATCCATAACTTAAGCGTAATCCCAAGTCTAACCCCTACCTTAACCCAAAACCCAACTCTAAACTTAGCTCTTGCACTACCATTAACCTTAAGAGCAATTTTGCTGGAATTTAGCACACAGTCACCTGGGAAACGGTAGGACGAAGGACCTCACTTAACTGACTGTAGACTGTGTATCATGCCATACGCGAATGTTGGTAATGGGGGTCTTACGGGTGGGGCAGCACGCTAGACAGTAAGCTAACGAAATAAGAAGGAAACACGGAAATTGTTTGCATTTCTGCCGAAAGACTTATCGTACGCCTTCTTATGGCAACGGAAATGAGGGAGTTAAGTGAGAAATAAAAAAAAGCAAATTCCAAAAAAATAGCGGAGTTTTAGTAATGGTTGGAGGCCATGGGACGCAAGTGTTGCTGATAGTGTAAGGTCTACAACGGCCTGCCAATAGGTGCCAAGATGAAACTCCATATGAAATTATCCACAGCCTACCAGCAGTTAAGTTACGACCTTCGCCATACCGTTCCCGCCACCTGTATTACGGGCGTCCCTATTCCCCTGGCCAGCCGGGGTGGGGGGGGGGGAGAGGGAGGAGGCATATAAGCAATCGTAGCCAATGGGGGGGGTAAGCGCCAAGAGAAAAGCCCCCTTTCGTCGGTCAAGTGAATTGCCCTGCACCGCGTCTCCGTCGCCACTTCCGCAGAATTCGGTCCCTTTCAATAATTGCTTAGAAGAGAATAATAATCTGGAAGAGGGGTTATACCTGAGCGTGTCGTTGTCCAGAATGGAAACTGGATCAACTCGCAGATTACGAGACCGCGGGTACAAGTGCATTTTATAGGTCGCCAGGTAGCAAAGAGAAAGCCAGTGATCAGATAGTTTAGGTGTATATAATTCGACCCGGCTAAGTTCACTTAGGCCTATTTGTGCTGACCAATTGTGGGTTAAAGTATGATGGCCAAATTCTACTCCGCAGACAGCAATCAGAGAAACAGTCTTGTTGAAGATATCGACCTGGCTTTCCAAAAAATCCCTTCTCCATTGTCAGTTTGTCGGTTTTATGCAAAGGAACGCCCTACCTTCGTGTTGAAACGCGTTCCTGTGAGGAGGGATGCAACTTCGCTCTCGACCGTGTGAGACGGTCTTGGGCCAATCAGAAGGCCGGATGTCACGTCAGCTGCAGAGAATGTTGCATTTAAACGATGACTCAGTCAACAAACGCATTGTTTTGCGGCCAGCTCACTAAGCTTTGTGAAAGCAAATCAATAGCGCGGTTTAAAGTCACTTCCCGAGGGATTTCGCTTGAACATGAATAAAACTGAGGCTTTTTGTTTATATTTGACGATGGGCTCTTGCGAGAGTTCGAAAAGCCAAAGGAACGCAGTTATGGACATACAACTCGCTCTCCCCTCCTCTTCTGCATAATTATCTGGATCTTGCATAATTGCAACCATTTGAAGTTTATGTGAAAATGAAATGGTATGCATTTCGAAGGGATATAGTGAGAAGGATGGGACCTTCCTGAAAGAAAATGTGAGTTGTACTCATTAGTTGTCAAGTTGGTTAGACCAAACCGATGTCAGGTTTAATGAAACAAGAAGAAGTGGAATTAAAGCGCTGGGAGATTTGGACAAACTGAGGTTGAGCTCCCGTCCATCGGAAGGGGGAACACATCGCCACGTGACGAGGGTCACCGTTATCCTTTATGGCAAGCTAACCGGCATACTTAAGCGACCGCCTCCCTCTCCCCCTCCCCCCCCCTGCAGTAACAACGGATACGGTAGAAGAGAGTTCGGGCACAGCTTCATAGTCAGATAGGTACTTTTGAATTGCGGTTGATCTCGGCCTAAGGGCCTTCTCTCTAGAATTTTCCTCGAGATTATCAGCACTTAATTCTTGCATTTCTACATCCTGAAATTGGGGTCTACCCCCTGCCTCCTCATAGCTAGGGAATTCTTTCGTTGGGAAGACACTGTTCTGTCTTTGTCGCAGGTATTGTTCTTTGTGATGACGTATCTGTTACCTGTTTAGTAAAATCACATCTTCACCTTGAGGATTCAGTTTACGTCCCTTCTTAGTTACTGTGAGATTGACGCAGCTGGTAACTCCGCTATTTTAAAGTCCACCGTGGTTCCCTTAACTTGCATCTCGTGCTTATCATCGGACCGACAGTAGTTCCCCTTATAGAGATTAAACACTTTTAAAAAGTGCATTGGGATGAAAGTAGGATTGCCTGTAAGAGCTAAAATACCCCTTAAGGTGCTATGGCATGTAATACTAAGGAAAAGAGGTTGATGACGTCAAAAAAGTAAGACAGATGCAGCCGGATTTGCTTTAAGACCTTACGTCCCTTGGTGTCATTCATGAAGGTTGTTAAGTTAGTGCAATACATCAACGAGGTGTCATATACAGTAGATGTGCTAACTCATGAAATGTCAACCAAAATTTCGAAATGCGTTCTCGCTTCGAAAAGGTAAATTAAGTAGTGTTGTAAATCTAATCAGGATGCAGCATAAATATATAATGATTCAGTTACCTCAGGGTGTCGGCTTTCGAAAGAACGTATTTTCGGCTGCATGCAAGATCTATACTCTGCAAAAAATAACTACTTAAGTAGCATGCAATTTTCTCATTGATTTTCGATACCCTTGAAAATTCAATTACATCTCATGAAAAAATATACAAAAATATTCATTATTTTACTTATTCGGTAGAAAATCACGTCTTCTTCCAATTTCATACTCAAAAGAAGAGTATAATTCGGTTTTAAAAAACTTTTCTAATTCCCGAATAATTTTGAACCCGACCTGCTGTTACACTTGCATTCAGGGTTTCAAAACTACAAGGTGTATATTTTCCGTGTACGAAAACTATGCATTTCTCTACGGTGTTAAGAGGAGACCGTATGAAGTTCATAAAATTAAGCCGTGGATTTGAACAATATTGTTAGCTTTACAAGCCACATTCGTAAATGCAGATACATGACGTTTCAAGAACGGCCATTTAATGGTATTAAAAAATCTCACTATTCTAAACTTTTTTAAAACTGAATTATACTCTTCTTTTGAGTATGAAATTGGAAGAAGACGTAATTTTCTACCGAATAAGTAAAAGAACGAATATTTTTATGCATGTTTTCCATGAAATATAATTGAATTTTCAAGAGCATCGAAAATCAACGAGAAAATTGCATGCTACTTAAGTAGTTATTTTTTGCAGAGTATGGATCTTGCATGCAGCCGAAAATAAGTTCTTTCGAAAGCCGACACCCTGAGGTAACTGGATCATTATAGATTTATGCTGCATCATGATTAGTTTTACAACACTACTTAATTAATCTTTTCGAAACGAGAACGCATTTCGAAATTTTGGTTGACATTTCATGAGTTTGCACATCTACTGTCCGTCTATGAATCCTTGGGCAAGTTTGCAGATAAGTGATTCGATAAGTGTTACTGTGATCCTCAGTGGTGAATCCGTTTTTCACACTTTTGAGAAACCTTATGCTTGTGCCCTACGGCAATCACCGAGGGTTATAGGCTTATGGTCATCGTGCTTCTGAGTTTCATATAAATAAGCTCACTAACTTTTGTATTGATGACCACGGCTAGCAATTTCGTCAGTTTCTCAGTAACTTGGGTATTGGCTTATTCGCTTTTGAAAGCTTTTTTCGTTTCGTAGTATGTACCGCGATTGTATGGACTGATTATGCAACTTACCCCTGTTATCCCGCACTATAGTCGTATAATCAACCTCATTTCCTCTGACGACGGACTTGTATAAAGTACTCAAAAACCCACTAACACAACCCGATTGCTTCCGAACGGCTTAATCGTTTTAGTCGTGTAAACTCAGCTTGTTAAATATTTCAGACTCCGCCTCGTTATGGAATTAAGGCTAAGAATTCGGTTCAGTTCTGTAACAGTTACTGAGTTTCAGTTAAGGGTGTAAGGGAAGCCTGTATGTGTCCTTCGGTGTCCTGTTTTCGCCACGGTATTCTACTCAAGGGTTGAACAAGCTACATCCCCCGCTTACCATAACTTCAAACATAGCACGCTTCCTCTCCCTGCTCTGTATGACCCGATGTCTTATGGATGCTGCAGGCGACCCAACTTCCCCCTGGCTTTGTACATACGCCAGTTTCTCAGAGAAGGTTGGCAGGTTAAGAGTGTTGTGGTGTGAGCTTCTCCATTTTTCTCACTCATCAACTTATCCGCCCTCCCACCGTTTGATTAAAAATCTCAAATCAGTTAGACTTGACTTTACGTACGCAGGAACACGGACTTCGCATTAATCAATTTATCGATTTTTGTTTGATTTCTTTCGGTCCAGATTAAGCCCAAACCGAACTGAAGTGGCTAACTAGCGTGGACAGGGTCGGCAGGCGCCGTCTGAGACTTTCCCTCTCCAGGAGTCATTTGAATGTGTTTATGTTTAGAGGTAGCCATTTAAACAAGGGTCCGACATCCCCTGATAACACACTGGACACATTTACTTCCTGTTTTGCTTAATTTCCGAGGAAATTAATGCGCGAACTTGGAGTAACTCTTTCTAAACAGGCCGTTTCAGGCACGGTCCGAAATTTGATATGAATGTTTGAGCTGAAATCCATCAGCTACTGCGGAATAACCGCTTAATATTCACAAACCGCCAACAGGCAGCCAGTAGTATAGCATTTTGCAAACGACTTTAATAAAAGTTGGTAAAAGTGCTGCAACCTGAACTTGATGTGGCCCTTCGAAGAAACAAAGCGACGGGTTCCCAACCCTCAAAGAGACGGTTCAGAACTTCGGAAAGTTGCAGGCGGTGCGTTCTGAGTAAGATCCTTGGTTTAAAAGTTCTAAAAGTTCCAATATTTTGAATCTAACACTTATCGCCTCGTTCACCACTGCCTTTTGTCTAGACGAACTCGAGGTAGTCTAAGGAATCAAATGGTTACGATTTCACCTATTCTGGTCCTTCTGTCGCTATGGGAGTGAAAAAGCAGATGCCATGGCTTGACTGAGTTGCTTGGTGAAGATGCAGCTAAACAACCGGTTACTTAAGGCCTAAGGTCACAGTTAAGGTCAGAGTGGATCAGAAGTATGATTTTGAGGTCAGTGCAGCTAACTGCTCTGAAAGTTGCTTCAGCACTTCTTGTAGCCTCAGTGCCAGATTTCAGTGTTACTTTGTTCAGCGTGCTTGCATAGTTCTCTTATGTTCAGATTATGATAAGGGCATTGAGAAGAAGAGAGACTCGATCTCTAGAGCAAGAATTTTATTTGTTCGACGTTTCAGATTAAGTTCCGCAAATATTCCCATGTTACACTTGAAAAGTCAAGTTGTCAAACACGTATTTTCGGTACTTCTTTGTCTGGCCAATACAATTACACGAAGGAATGACAATGTACAAAATCAGCAGTGTTTCTAGATGTCCCAAGGGCTATTAAGTCATTAATACTCATCATCCCCACGCCGCCCGCGTGACGAGGTCGGCGGGTTTTGGTCCTTAGAGCTGGGGGAGGGGGTAAGAGAGTCTTTCAGTGATGTTTTCGGCTTGAGTACACGGAGTACCCATCAGTGTAATTAGGGATTTGAGGCGGCATGGCGTCATCACTTGGGGTTGGCGTTGGTCACGGCAGAGACAGCGCTTGTGTCATGGTTTTCTGACAGAATAACACCGGATTCGCTAGCCGTATAGCCACTGCCTCGGTCGTTGCTAGTATCCATTGGCGTAGGCCTTTAGAGAAGCATGTTGGTGTCCAGTAGACAACCTGAAATGCATCCTTGGCATCGACTCGGTGATTCGTTTCGATCAAGTGTGCGAGAATTGAACTCGAAATCGATCGGGGCTTACCTCTGTCTAGCCAGGCGGGCATAAGTTCACGCACCCTCTTTACCAGACGTCTCGTTGTACGGCCGATGTATCCTGCTCCACAGTAGCAAGTGAATGAGTAGATGCATATCGATGTGGCCTCCAACGGTAGTCTGTCTTTACCCCCCAAACGTAGGAGGGGAGAGTTTGTAAAGCATACGCGTAAATTCGCCGCGGGGAATGCCCACTTGATCGCTGTAGCTAAGCGTCCTCTGACTTGTTCGCCATCTCCGTCTCCTGCAAAAGGCAGATTAATTTTCGGGTCTGCCACCAGAGACATCGGCCGATAAAGTTAGCGCACACAGGATTTCAGAATATACACGACTCATCGATTACGCAAGTATACACCGACTAGAATTAGCAGATATCGTATTCATTACCGATATTTGTGTTGGGTGCGATGATTGCATGGTCACCACTGGGTTAGATGACTAACATGATAATTACTCGGCCATTCGTCTCATTTGTATTGTCATTGGCAAAGAGTGTTCAGCGCTTGTTTCCCGCATGACTAATTAGTTCGTCCTCACAATGCTTTGGCGTTGTGAATGGAGGGGACGATCATTTATTTTGCTGATGACCGAAGAAACATGACTCAGACAACCCGTGACATATGTGGATTTAAGTCTTTGAGCAACATTTGGCCTCGTCAGAGCTGGAGGTGTGGTCGTATTCGTTCGAATGAGACTTGCCAGAGGATTTGACGTCAATCCCCCCCACTGTTGACGAGTGTCCGACCACCAACGTCCAGTTTTCCCGACATGGCCGATTATCCCGCAACTGCACGCGATACGACGAACAGCTGCGGATGTTTTTTATGGTGCAACCTGGTCTTCCGACCTCATTTTTGGGCACGTGATACTTGCTTGTGGTTTGTGTGCGGTTCCGAATTTGGACGATGTAAGAAGCTGTTTGCTGGCTTCCGAGGCGTTCTTGACGTAGGGGAGCGCTTGATGCAATGTAGGTCCATTTCGCTTTTGGTCTTCCATCTCGTTCATGACTGCGCTGACTGACGGATTTGCTTGAGTAGTCATTCAGTCTGAGCACCCCCTGAGGTTACTTGTATCCTCGTCCTCCGATTGTTCGCATTCTTCTCCATCTTGAACTTTAGGTTTTGAAGATGACGTTAAGATGTTTCTTGAATGTCGCTGTCTGATCTCCTTCGATGACGACAAAGGTATCCTCCATGTCCTGAGCCCTAATTTTCGATCTGTGGTGTTGAAGGACCGGTGACTGCAATCACTGCAGCACCGTCTCCCCTACGAGTCTAGAAATCGATTAACCTTCTGATGTGCCTACAGATTGTTCTATGAGGGAGAATTCAGACGCACCCAAGGCGATTCTCCGTTTCTGCACATTTGCTTTCCGAAAGCAACTCGGTGGTACTGACATCAAGATCCCGGAGAACGGCAGCTAAAAAGGAACTGACATAGAAAAGCACCATGCCTCCCTTTTACGAAAGACTTAAACCTCTAGGATGCCCCAGAAACTGTGTTGAAGAACGGACTGTGTAGCCTGAATCGGTAGTCAGAATTTTAAGCAACCGTAACAACCCATTTGTCAGTCCGTAATTGAGGACAGCGCCCTTTTTGTGCACCATGAAAAGTCCATTGAATAGAACCGTGGTCGACTGACAACATTGCCAACGAGATCTTTGTAAACAAAAACCCACGTTAGCTTTGCGTACCAACGTTTTCTCATGGACCAGTTTGCATGGGACAGATTTGGAAATGCTCCAATGCAGGAAAGGGTCTGTTCTCTCCGCCGGCTCGATAACGAGGATTCCGTCGGTCTGATGTTCTTTCGGTGTATCACGTCCGGCCTTTTAGGTTACTTTGCGTGATTTGTGATCCCCGAAGATTGGCGACAATGGGTGTCTGATAAGGTTTTCGTCCCATTCATTACTTGCCTCTGCTCGAGGACTGATGCCATCCATGTGATGTTGCTGGCAGGTTTGCCTGGAACTTTCAACCATCTACTATCTCTACTGAAATTTCCTCAGTAGTACACCTTACGAACACCACTATGCCGATTTTCCAAGTCTCCACATGATCCGCAAACATGCAAACGACGAAGTCTAATTCGTGAAGTTTGTTGGACCTCATAGTAAGGATCGGGCGAAGGCCCCAAGCATCGGTGGCGTACTAAGCATACCTACTATACTTATTTAAGTGGGTTTTAGTTCGACATGATTATTTCGGTTTGGTGTTTCATCGTACAAGGTCGGGTCGTCTGTTGTAGACGATCTGGTCTCTTCGCTCCTATTAGTCTGGTGCATTATCTACAACGACCTCTGCTCAAAAAGTTGAGAAGCGATCTGTCTTGTAAGTACGGTAAATAATTACAAAATTCTGTATTACTGGCTGCCTGTTGGCGGTTTGTGAATATTACGTGGTTATTCCGCATCAGCTGATGGAGTTGAGCTCAAATATTCATATGAAATTTTGGACCGTGCCTAAAAAGGGTCTGTCCCGAGAAATTTATTCCAATTTCGTGCATTGATTTCCTCGGAAATTAAATAAGACAGGTTTTGGGCATTATCAACAATTAACTCAGCTCAGAGAGTTGAGAAGCGATCGTTGTTGACAGTCTGGTGGATTATCTACAATGACCTCAGATCGGAGAGTTGATAAACGATCGCTGTAGACACTTAGTGTTTATTTCTTTAATCGTCCTGCTTAATTTCGGTTGCTATATGTCAATGCATTAAAAATTTTCCGTCCGAAAAACGAATTTAACAATTACCTATACTTATTTTGCCATCCCTCTAAGCATACATAGGCCCCGGCCGTAAAACCCCTATTACCACTTCTCCCGTAGGAGAGGCCCCTTTAGCTGGTCTTGTATGTCTGGAGTCCTTTACCTGATTGTTGCCGACCTCATTCTCCGGGACTGGGACAGTTCGAACGTCGCAGATGACGGTGTCCACACGAGGAGTATGCTACCCTGAAATCGCACCTAGTCAAAAGGAAGCCGTTGAGGCCTTGGCGGTTGGCGTGTCGTTACGATTTCAAGGGATGCTTACTTATTGATGGTGCGGAATTGAGTGTTGGGTTCGAGCTGGATGAAACTCTCTCTCTCTCGCTTCTCCCTCTCCCTCCACCAATGGCCCATCCGATTCAAGTAGACTGGGGAGTATGATTGTGCGCAGGGGACGACGTAGCCGTAGAGCGGTTGCCATCCACGCTCTCGGATCGCACATCGGCGGGATGTGTCATAGAGGTTTCATTAAGAAAGATTCATCTTCGTTCCCAAAGGCAGCTGGCAGTTTTCCGAGTCACGACTTTCAGTGCCTTGTGCGAGGTCCACGCGTGTCAGATGCGCTTTGGCGAGGAATGTGTTGCTTCGTCGTGAAGACGGATTTCCCAGGGACGGCCTCAAAACCCCTCTATTCCCTCTCGCGCACCGGCTGCATGTCCGAACTTGTTAGACGGCTAGAGATGGGATTGGACATGGACAACTTACTGCCATTTGTCTTTGAATTGTTTAGATGACAGCAAACTCATTTGGCTTTGCGACTGTTCGAACGCCGCATGCGACAGGGTCCACTGGGTGGCCGCAGGACGACGACTGACTGCACGGCATCCACCACACTCCCCACCTTGTTCTGGTGACTAACCAAAGTCAGGAAGATCGGAGGCGTAACCGGGAGCAGTGGTTGTCAAAGCTAGACAGGCTGTCTACGCGGACCACGCGCGTGCAGGATGTCCCAGATTTTCACGGGGGCGGTTTGAATCTAGCGTGCATGAGAGTGTTATAGGGTGACGTTAAGAAGGAACCATTGAGCCTAACTCTCAGTCCTGAAAGAACCGAATAGCCCCGTAGGTTGGCAACCCTTCTAGTGACCACTCTTAGGGCACCGTGATGGATTCATGGGCGCTAGATGTATTATAGTGAGGAATGCGCTTTTGCGCCGTGTGGTGGACTCCTCATTGTTAACCTCTCCCTATCCCTTCCCTCTGATGCACCAGTCAGCTGACCGAGCCTGTCAACCATCTGTCACCAGAGACATCGGCCGATAAATATAGCGCACACAGGATTTCAAAATATACACGACTCAGCGATTACGCTGGTATACACCGACTAGAATTAGTAGATATCGCATTCATTACCGATATTTGTGTTTGGTGCGATGATTGCATGGTCAGCACTGGTTTTGTTGACTAACATGATAATTACTCGGCCATTCGTCTCATTTGTATTGTCATTGGCAAAGAGCGTTCAGGGCTTGTTTCCCGCATGACTAATTAGTTTGTCCTCACAATGCTTTGGCGATGTGAATGGAGGGGACGATCATTTAGTTTGTAGATGACCGAAGAAATACGACCCAGACAACCTGTGACATATGTGGAGTTAAGTCCTCGAGCAACATTTGGCCTCGTCAGAGCTGGAGGTGTGGTCGTGTCCGTTCGAATGAGACTTGTCAGAGGAGTTGACGTCAATCCTCCTCACAGTTGACGAGTGTCCGACCACTAACGTCCAATTTTCCCGACATGGCCGATTATCCCGCAACCGCACACTGTTCGACGAATAGCTGCGGATGTTTGTTATGCTGCTACCTGGTCTTCCGAGCTCATTTCTGGACACGTGAAAAAGGCACTTTTGCGCCGTGTGATAGGTTCTTCATTGTTGATTTCTTCCTCTTCCTTCCTTCTCATGCACCAGTCGACTGACCGAGCCTGTCAGCTAAGTGGCGCTGGGATTGGACACTGTGACTGGCGCGAAGCAATGTTTACGTCCAGGCGTGCCACGATGTCCCCCATCTGGGGCATTTATTATGGGATTCGCGAACTTTACACAGCTCGTCAAACGCGCCCGTGCGATGTTCTGTGCACAGTCGCCGTCAGGAAGGAGGTCATGCATCCTGGCTTTTGAGGTGTTTAGGATGATTTTTAAAATATTTTTGTCCGTTAGACAGATTATCTTGATGCCTTGTTGACCCTTCCAGTGGGCATCCGTTAGTGTTTCAGAGAGCTGTTGTTTCCTTCACTTTTTGACCTCTATATCCTTCAGTGTGGATCCACTGTCCGTCATGATTTAGTTGCCAGGTTATCACTATGATCTACTCGAAACATCCTCATAACATTCCAGAGGTGGTGCCGATTCACTTTGTCGAAGGGGTTGGTGATACATGCACAAGTGATGCAGTGACTGGTCCGAGTTTTCTGGCGATCTTGCTGCAGTTATTGAGATGAGAGGTTATTTCTAGGGTTCCAGGACCTACTTTATTTGGCCTCTGTGCCAATCCGTTCCGATGGGAGGTCTGGAGTTTCAGTGGCGCACGTTGTCGCTCGTGGAGTCACGCAGACAACCGAGAACACATACAGTGCGTGACCGATCTC
The DNA here is from genome assembly GCA_902702965.1 of Spirometra erinaceieuropaei. Classification (NCBI taxonomy): domain Eukaryota; kingdom Metazoa; phylum Platyhelminthes; class Cestoda; order Diphyllobothriidea; family Diphyllobothriidae; genus Spirometra; species Spirometra erinaceieuropaei. Next base: position 2,335,211 of record CACRXP010000023.1, read on the forward strand.
ATGAAATGTTGGCTGAAATTCTGAAATGCGTTTTCGATTAGGAAGGATTACTTGGTCGCGGTTGTGATAATGAGTATCTTAAGGCATACTCGTATAACATTTCAGACTCGGCAGCATGTCGGCTTTAAAATGCACTTCTTTTCAATCTCCTGTAGAAAGCGTGCTCGGTAAAAAATGACTACTTACGTTGCATGCATTTTCCCCATTGATTTTCGATGGTCTTGCAAATTTAAATATATTTTATAGAAACCATAGACAAACATATGCTTACTTTTAGTCAATCAATAGAGAATCACGTCTTATTCTTATTTTATACTTAAGGAAGGAGTATATTTAGATTTTTAAAAAGTTTTCTAATTGCTGAAAAATTTGGAGCCTGAACATTCGTTGCATTAGCGCTTAGTGATTACACTCTACAAGGTGCATGCATTCCGCGTAAAGAAAATCCCATATTTTTCTATGTCATTAAAGAGATATTCTACAGGGTCCATGAAATTTTGCAATGGATGCGGATTATCTTGTACATTTCATGAGGAGCAGTGGTAAACGGCCAGGTACGATGCTATGTGAATAGACATATTGCGGTCTTAAAAAGTCTCATAATTAGAAACCTTTTAAAAACCTAATTATACTCCTTCTTTAAGTATAAAATATAAAGAAGACGTGATTCACTATTGATTGACAATAAGAAAGCACATTTTGTTTATGGTTTCTATAAAATATATTTGAATTTCCAAGACCATCGAAAATCAATGGGAAAAATACATGCTACTTAAGTAGTCATTTTTTACAGGAGATTGAAAAGCAGTGCATTTTGTGGACGACATCCTGCCGAGTCCGAAATATTATAAGAGTATGCCTTATGATAATCAGTATCACAACCGCGACCAAGTAATTCTTCCTAATCGAAAACGCGTTTCAGAAATTCAGCCAACATTTCATGAGATCGGTCACGCACTGTACAGTCCTGCCGCTATCACCGCATGACCTTTCAGGCTACATCTAGACGCTGTCTGTACAACACCGTAGCAGCCATAGCAGCGCGCGCAGACAGGAGTCATGTCAGGCGCGCCTGTCGACGGTGCTTTAAAGCGCAGGACAAACTACCTATACGCCATCCCTTCCCCCCCTTCGGCCTCCCTCAAGCAAGCCTACCACCTAGTGGTCGAGGTAACTGCGGACGCGCACGCCCTAGCTAGCTGACAGATGTCTAGACACGAGTTCTGCATCCATTATTGGTGTATGCCCATCCACATGGGATTTGATTTCAGTGAAATGGATGGCAAGATCGCAGTTCATAGCCAGACATTAGGAGTTGATATTGTCAACGTACTTGTAATCGGTAGGTGTGTTTCCCTTGCCAAGGAAAGTTGTTATCAGTAGGTGTGTTTCTACTGAGTAAGACAGGGCGCCCGTTTCGGTAAGGTTGTTGTGGCTTAGTGAGGATTATGGTTAGGCCTAGGGTTAAGTTTTGGGGTTAGGGTTTTAGGGTTAGGTTTTAGTGTTAAGGTTGGGGTTAGGCTTTAGGGTTAGGGTTAGGTTTTAGGGTTGGGTTAGTGTCAAGTTTAGGGCTAAGGTTAGGGCTAGGATTTTTGGGTTAAGCTTAGAGTTAGGTTTTAGGGTTAGGGTTTTAATTAGGGTTTTACGGTTGGAGTCAGGGTTTTAGTGTTAGATTAGCTTGAGCATTTCCGGCTACGAATTGTAATCTGACCAAAAAGTATTTAAAAATATATCAGAGACACAGGTAGACAAGATAGTGTTGACCAATGTAAGGGAGACCAGAATGGTTATTTCTGGCTTACTGACTATCATCTGCCAACCACGGGGGATGTCAGGTGTTGATCACTTGTGATTCAAACCCGGGATCATTGGTTATTGAGTGTAACAAGCATGTTCCGTTATCTGATCCAAGGGCGCTCTTCTACCATAATTAATGTTCTCAATCGCGACCGACATGTCTAGGAGCACGTAGCTCAATGGCAAAGTGTCACACTCAGTGACCAATGATCCCGACTTCAAGTTTCAGGCGATCCGCTCCTGACGTTCGCCATGACTGGTTGGTGACGGCCAATATGCCGGAAATAATCACTCCGGTCCGTCTTGCCTTGGTCAGCACTACCTTATCTATTTATGCTTCTGATATATTTTAAAAATCCGTTTCATGTAAATCAGATCCCATGTAGATGTGGTTTTTAAAAACTTTTCCAATTCCCGAATAATTTTTAATCCGACCTGCCGTTACCCTTGCATTTAGGATTTCCAATCTACAAGTCCTATATTTTCTGCGTACGGAAAACCATGCATTTCTCTACGGTATTAAGATGAGAACACATGGACTTCATCAAATTAAGAAGAAATATATAAATTTGAAAGACGACGTTATTTTTGGCCGATTAAATAAACAAATGAACATTGTTATTCATTTTTTATGAAATATAATTGAACTTTCAAGGGTATTTAATATCGATGAGGAAATTGCATGCTACATATCTAATCACTTTTGTAATTTACAGCTCTTTAATGCAGTCGAAAAGAAGTTCTTTTGAAAGCCCGCACCCTGCGGTAACTGGATGACTAGTTTCACATCCCTGCTTGATAAACCTTTTCGAAGCGAGAATGGTGTTCGAAATCTCGGTTGACATTTCATGAGTTAGCCCACCTACTGAATGCTTCTGTTATTATTTAAATCCTCTTTATGGAAATCAGATCCCATGACGATGGCCAACCTTGGTGACGTCGACCAAATCACCTCGACAAGGGCAGCCCACCTGCCTCCCTTCATTCCATCGCATACGGTCAAATGGTTTTACGCAATAGTTCTTCCACGGCGAGGTTTACGCCAGTCCCTAATCCCTTGCAATTGGGAGGGCAAACTTCTGTTCATACCAAAGCATTATTTCTTGGTTTTCTCCTCTAGTACTCGTTGAAGGCTAGGACTAGGAGTCTATTGGTGATCTTTTCCTTTCGAACGGCTGACCCGTCATTTCTGCCTGTCGGGAAACCACTTCTTATTCCCATGTCGGGCAACAGCGAGTTGATTTTTTGTGACCAGGCGGTGTGAGTGTGTGCAGTCTGTGAGCTAAAACCACCTGGTCGAATCCTAGTGTTGCAAGGGAGAGAGACGGAAAGCACCAGAATGAGGGGTTTATTGTGCACAGAACTCGGAGCTGCCCGCTCAGGCGACAGTGGCCAGCCTGGTGAAGCCAGGGCTGGTGTTGACTGCGTCCAGTCAGGCCTGAGAGTCCCCGAGATGGTGGTGGCAGCCGCTTTTGTGGGCTCGTGGGCCAAACTGAAGTGGGGTCCAGCCAGTGTGTGTTGCATTTGCCGAGGGGTGGTGTCCCAGTGGCTTGTTTTGCTGGTTGCAGGTGGTGGCGCGTTCAAGTGGCCACATGGGCAGCTGCAGCTGTGCGGCCGCAGGTATGTCCGAGCTGTCGGTCGTGTGATTTCAGGTCAGCTCGTGCGGAACGGCTCGCTGCAAGGGGTGAATGACCTTGAGGCAGCGAGATCTTGAACAATGACACCAGACCAGTCATGATGGCTGGCCACTACAGGTTCACGGTGTGCGACTAATTCTCGTGCGAACTCATCTGTGCTACTTGTGCGGTCGCTCTGGACGTGTTTTCGTTTAGAGGACCGCTCCTTAAAGGCAGAAGAAGCTCAGATGCGTGAAAGCCTAACAGTTTGACACAAACGGCTGAAGGAGTGACGTTAAGGTAGAACTCACATGAAGGTGGTCTTCGTCAATCAACTTTGATTGGAGGTCAGATTAAAGATGTTCTGTTTCCCCTAAGTTTGGCTCATTTGCCGTGGGCAGGGGAGGTACGAGGTCCGATTCCGGAATCAATTAGTCATTAAGCCACGGGACCATGCTACGTCTACTCTTATCGATACTACTTAAATCCGCGTGGAGAGGAAGTTCATCGACCTGCCCTGATGGCCAACAGTCAGAGTAATCACCTGCGTGCAACGTCTGGGTGTTGTTATTATGGTTCTTCTCGAAAATACTAACACTCTAGGAGCTCTCCAGGATTGCCTTTTATCTTATCTCAGCAAACAGCCGCAACAAATTTTGTAACGCAAGGTGGCGATGTTTGTGTCATGTGTACAGTAGGTGGGCTAACTCATGAAATGTCAACCGAAATTCTGAAATGCGTTTTCGTTATGAAAAGACTACTTAAGTAAGGCTGTAAAACTTATCATCTTGTAGCATAATTCTATTATACCTCAGTTACTTCAGGATGCCGACTTACGAATCAACTTCTTTCCGACCGCATGCGAAAACCACACTCCCCATTATTTTCGATGCCCTTAGGAATTCAATCATATTTCATGGAAAATACGCTTAAAATATTAATTCGTCTACTCATTATGTAGAAAACGACGTCTTCCTCCAATTTTATACACGAAGGAAGGGCATACTTCAGTTTTTAAAAAGTTTCTGATTGTGAGATTTTTTAATACCGCGAAATGACCGCTCATAAATTATCGTGTCTCTGCATTTGTGGTAGTTCGCTTCTCCTTGCCCTCCGCGTTTGTCACGCGGCCTAACATTTGTCTACGCCTATATCAACGACCTTTTGGTAGCCAGCTCCACCGCTGAAGAACGCACGGAGCATCTGACGACGGTGCTTGACCGCCTTCAACAATTTGGCCTTGTTATCACCCATTTTTCTCCCGATGCATCCATATCTCTGATGGTCGATGCCTCCAATGTCGCTGTTGGCCCGGTTCTTCAAAAAAGTTTGCCAGATCCTACTGTGCCTTTGGCTTTCTTCTCCGGGAAATTATCCAAGGCCGGACGTGAACTTCTCGCCGCTTATCTTGCCGTAAGGCACTTCCGGCATTTACTCGAAGGTCGAGAGCTCACATTGTTCACAGATCATAAGCCATTCACCTTTGCAATGCATTCCCACTCTGACAAGCTAAGCCCCTGTGAGGTCCGCCACCTGGACTACATTTCGCAGTTCACTTCAGACATCCGTCATATTGACGGGTCACGGAATGAGGTGGCTGACGCACTGTCCAGGCCCTCTACCACTCACCTTCAGCTTTCACCCGGGATCGATCTCAATGAGATGGCCGCGGAACTACTCCGTGTCGGTTCACCGTGTGATTAGGATGTTTCCGGACTCCAACCTCAGGAACTTCCATTGACAACTGAAAACGGCACCATTTTATGCGACGTATCCACTCCTTCCCATCGTCCATTTGTGCCACCATCCCTCCGTCGTAAAGTTTTCTCCTCTCTGCACAATCTCTCTCACCTTGGGAGTCGAGCAACCGACAAGCTGGTTTCCGACCGCTTCGTCTGGCCTGGGATGCACAAGGACCTCAAAGCATGGACACGGGCTTGTATCACCTGTCGACGGAGTAAGATCCAGCGGCACAACAAGGCCTCCACTGACACCTTCCCCGGCCCTGGTTCAAGGTTCGGCCACGTTCACCTGGACATTGTAAGCCTCCTGCCTCTGTCCAATGATTGTTCCTATCTCCTCACCTGTGTGGATCGATTCACCCGGTGGCCGGAAGCTATTCCCCTGCCGGATGTCACTGCTCCAACGGTCGTCAAAATTTTTCCCTCCCCCCTTCCCTGAAAAAAATCCGATTGGCCGAGAGCCATCAAAAGTGATTGCGACTAATAGGGCAGCAGAGGGCTATACTAATGGCCAGACCGTGGTATATTCTTGCCTGATTAAGCGGCCAACAAGGGCTGCCCCACGCTTCAGATGAAGGGCCGTCTAAGGAATCAAATAAGTACGATTTTTTCTATACTGGGTGTGGAAAAACAGACACCACGGCTTGACTGATTAGTTTGGTGAAGAGGCAACCACTCAACCAGTCGCTTAAGGTCCAAGGTCACATTTAAGGTCAGAGTGGATCAGAAGTAGGATTTTGAGGTCAGTGCAGCGAACTGTCTTGAACGTAGCTCCAGCACCTCAATACTAGGTCTGATTGTTACTCTGTTCAGCGTGCTTGTATAGTTCTCTTATGTTCAGGTTATGATAGACACGTGTGTGCGAACCTTGACCGCGCCGTCGGCACGACATCGACCTGCGCCAAAAAAATCCGATTGGTCGGGAGTCACCAACAGTGCCGGCGACTAATAGGGCAGCAGCGTGCTATACCAGTGGCCAGATCGGGGTGCAGTCTCGCCCGATTAAGCAGCCAACATGCTGCCCCAGGCCTACCGCCAAGGCAAAATGATTGTGGAAAGGGAACCACGCCAACAGCGTCGCGCTTACCGCCACCGCAACCAATCAGAACGTAGGAGCTGTCGCGTGCACTGTGTAGACCGAACCAGAATGGACCGACGGTGGAGGAGGCAGGGAAGGTGGCAGGAGAAGGGATTTTAAGAGGCGGCGGGAGAGGACACACACACACGCTGCCAGCGACCTTTGCCCCGACCTCTGCAGGGTTCCGGCAATCGAGAAGAAAGTGGTAGTATAGTTAGTAGCAATTGCGTGAAGCTGTCGGACAGGTACCCTGCCGCAGATCTCAAATCGACCTGTGGAATACGGTGCCCAGCAATGCAACAGCGTACTACGATCCTCGCCACCTTCTGCTGTGCGCTGCTCATCTCCATCCATGTAGTGGCCTCCCAGATCTATCAGGTCGAGGTACCTTCAGATAAGATTATCTTCGCATGCGTTTTCTGTAAAGTCCTCCTAGCCAAATCTATTCTCAAAACCACGAGTTGATTCTCTGCTTCATTTTTGTTATCTCTAAGCAGCAGCCTGTTTATTGAGTTAGGAGTCCAGCTGGGTTCCGTGAAAATAAATCCGTTGACTGTTGCATGAAACATGATGGAGCAAATTACTTTTAAACCTGCCGCCAAATTACGTCCGTATATTAAAGGGAGAAAAGTGTTTCTGCTTCATTTTACTGAGTCAAAAGTAAAATAACCTCACCATGGGCATATTTCGGTAAAACTGATGGGTAAAAGATGCGCGATGCGCACTCCCTGGATGTTTTTAAAAAGTGAAAGTAACGCAAGTGGAGTGTTGTAAAGTAAACTCTTTTAAACAGAGAATCCACGCAGTCGCGAAATGCCGGAGGCTTCAAGTTTTCTGACTCTGGTTGTTCCACTCTTATCCATTTTAGTCTTGTGGAATGCCCTGGTTGTATGAAATCTGAAAATACGCTAAATATCTGTCATATTAGTATTGCGGATATAATTATCCGCCTCCCCACAACCGTTAAGAACAAGAATGAAATCGGAGTCGTTGGTGTAAATTCTCCTAGTAACACTAAAATAGCCAGACATAGGCTGCATTTCTTAGTCACAGACAGAAGCATTATTTTTGAATTTTAATGTATTTTACTGAATTATTCAGGCCCTCCTAAAAATTCGAATGATGGAATCTTTGATATCTGACATCTTGATTTTTTATGAAGACATTGTCTTTTTCGTTTATTAAGCTATCTATCGTAAACAAAACTACCTACTATACTTGTTTGAGTAGATCTTACTTCGTCGCTTTTTAATTCCCTAGAACATGGAGTGGATCAGCATAATTTAGGTCTCTAGACAGAGACGGAAGTATTTATGCCTGAATATTTGGGTCGAAACACCATCAGCTGCGACAGCGGAAGCGGCCGCCATTAGGTTACGAAAGCCAACCTTATGCGCTCAGAAGAACCACGTTCAGGCTCCGCGCCTACAGTGGTCGACGGCTGACTAACGGTGCAACTCCCCCCCCGCGCACTTGCGCTCTCACCCCTCCCCTGACAATGACTATTATTACCCCCACCCCCTCCCCCACAGTCCCCCACCCCGCCTTTGTTTAAGGAGTACTTTTATCGACTTCTCTTATCGCTTGCATGTTTTACTTCTACCCCGTTCCTATATAACTGTACTGGCCCGACGAGAATTTATCGAAAGCTACGTATGCTCGCCACCTCGTCTTCTGATTACTGCTATGGGAATTTTCGCAACTTTAGTGAAGTTTGTTGGACCCCTTTTTTCAGGGCAGCGACAGTTCAACCGACAAGGTACACTCCTTTCACACGAGGAGGATACAGCCTTGAACGGAGTCCAAGTTAATTTTACAGTGAAACAGACTCGCTGCATCCACCTCATCCGTCCTTCCCAAAGTCATCTTGTTTTAGGAAAAAAAAACGCTGTCAAACCTGTCAGAGGTGAGTGCGGGCGCAGAGACTGGCGGTCCTGCCAAACACACCCTACTCATTAAACCTCCGCGTGACAAGCTTCACTGAAGGGATTCAGGGTTTTACATGGGCGAAACGCCTTAAAGGCTATCGCAAGAAGGAATCCTTTCAAACAGACTCTCACCACGCCGTCAGAAGCAAACCCTTGAAGCTCTGACGTCTACGGAGTCGTTATGGTTTGAAGGGCTGTTTATTTTTGTCTTGTTTAATTTCCGAGGAAACTAATGCGAAAACGTGGAGCAAATCTTTAGAAACGGACCTTTTCAGGCACGTTCCAAAATGTGATATGAATATTTGGGCTTAAATCCATCAGCTACTGCGGAATAACCGCCAACAAATAGCCAGTAGTATAGAATTGTTCAATGATATATCGTACTAACAACACAGGTGTTAGCTTAAAGCCCAGACACGCGTGTTTCGCTGATCTTATGCCACTGCCTGACGCAGCTGCGAGGGGTTCGTCTCGTCAGTGGGTCCCCCATCTTTCCCCGTGTGTTTTCTGGTATGTGAACTCCAGTTGCAACTTGCCTTGTTTACTTTCCGAGGAAACTAATGCGCGAACTTGGAGCAGATCTTTCAAAGGGGACCTTTTCCGACACGGGCTGTTTATTTGCAGAATAGCACTGCCGGCAAAGAAAAGGGAGACTGGAACGGTCATTTCTGGCTCAGTAACCGTCGTCAGTCAACCATATCTGACTGCGAAGTGTGGAACACCTGGGCTCAATCCTGCGACCTGTTGGTTAGAAGCCCAACGCCTTCAACCACGGGCTTGTTGTCCTGTCGGTTACGGTCGGAGATATACGGTGGTACACGGATGTTCACCAATAGTTTTACGGAATCCACTGATCCCATTGCCAATTCCCAATTGCAACAGACAGGACAACAAGACTGTGGACTTCTAACTAACAGGTAGCGGAGTCGAGCCCCAGCTCTTCTGCACTTTAGGGTTCGGTAGGACTAGTTGACGACGCTAATAAGCCAAAAATGGTCACTCCGGTCTTCCTTGTCTTTGCCGGCAGTGCTATTCTGCCTATATAATGTGCCGCTGTGCGGTTGTTGATTGGTTTTGACAGAGAGAGAGGGAGTCCTAAGACACAACGGTACGAGTAAGTTCCGTAAGACGATCGGTGGGCGCCCCCTCTACCATTGGATGTTTATTTATTTATAGAGGGAAATGATGCAAGTAGTGGATCCGAGCTGGATGACGCTCTCTTTCTCTCTATCTTCCTCGCATCGGTAGCCTCTACGTTCAAGTCGACCGGAGGTAAGATTGGGCGCATGGGTTTACGTCTCCGTAAAACGACTGCCGACCATGGCCTCGAACTGCACAGAAACGGGGGATGTCATAAAGCTCTCATAAAGACGGGTCCATTGTAATCGGATTCTCGTTCTGAAGGACAGACACGACCTTCACAACCTCGTCAGAGGCTCACACGCGTCAGACGCATTTAAGTGGAGAATGTGTTGATTCGTTGTTAAGATGGATTTCCCAGGATCGGCCTTAAAAGCCCGTTTTTCCCCTCCAGCGCCCTGACTGCCTGGCGGAGTTTGTTGGATGAATGCTGATGAGATTGAGCATGGGTAACTTTCCAGAGTACTCAACTATCAATTTGCTTTTAATTACTTCGATGACAGCACCGTCATTTGGCTTTGATGGAGCGCGATGCCTCCAATGCAGCAGGTGACATGTGGAGTGGACGCAGGACGATCCCGTGCGTATGAATTGGTATCTCGTGAGGCAGACATGCAACGCATCTACCACACTCTCACCCTTCCCGCCCACCCTGCACCGGCAGTAATCCAGAGTCAGTACAACTGGCGGCGGAGTTGGGCACGTTGGTTGGCAAAACTATGCAATTCGTCTACGCGTGCCACATACGTGCGGGACGTTTTGGACTTTCACGAGGGCGGTTCGGATCGCACGTGTAGGAGAGTGCTATAGGGGTAACGTTGAGAAGGAACAACTGAGTCTAACTCTCAGACCTGAAAGGACTGATTTACCCAGTCAATTGGCAGCCGTCCCAGTCACCACTCGTAGCTTACGCCCAGGCGTGCTACAACATCCCCTCCGCTGGGACACTTATTATGGGAATCGCTCTCATGCGGCGTTCTATGCGCAGTTGCCGGCAATAAGGAGCATTCGGCATTATGTCCCGTCTTCGCTACGAGCTTGCCTCTGCCATCGCACGTACTCCAGCATTTTCAGCTGACGAAACTGAGAGTAAATCTACATTGTCGTGTTGCAAGTGGGACGCAGGAAGATGGTGTTCGTTACGCGGGTGTTGCGTTCTACGCATTTCCTGGACAGAAGGAGTTCGTTTTTGATGCAGTAGCCTACACTCCGTGACAACCAAGCGGCCCTTTCCAGGGTGCGTGATCTGCGCCTCCTGGGGCGTTGAAGCCACCGAAAACAAGCAATCTGTCCGCCCTCATCACAAACTCGGGGAAGCAATTTAGTCCCCTGAAGGTAGTTTCCTGAAGAGGCCGTTTCCGATGGCAAAGGTGATTTCCGCATTGCGATGCTTTATTTTATGGCGGCTTCCACAAAAACAGATGCAACCTGCAGTCACCTCCTTCAGCTGTCGTCATTTCGGGTAGCCAGTCTCGCTGGGCACGAAGGTGTACAAACTAAAAACCAGTCCGTTTTGTGCGACCTGCGCGGTTCCTCTCTTCGCTCGGTTAATCAGTGAGTTGTCCAAGGTGACGGACATGCCAGGTTGCTTGAACGGGCGAGGTCACTTTTGTGGAAGGGATCGGGGGGAGGTGACGGATACATGATACAGTCTTTTGACTTCGCAGCTATTCTCCACGAGCCATAGTCAGCTTGCAGACAACGTACCTGCCAGAAATGTCAGTGCGCATTCTATAGTCATATCGCCCATAGAGGTTGGGGGGTGGACACTGCTGTGCTGAATAGGATTGATAGACATCACAGGCGGTGTACAATTTTCATAACGTGTCACGAATCTGGTATTAGGGGAAAACGATGCGACTTCGTTTGGACAGCCCACGAGACTGCCGCCGATACTTTCAGCGGATTTTGAGAATTGTGAGTCAGGGAACTATGACCGATCGGGCGCAATCTCGCCGTTTACCAGTGTCACCACATCCCTGGTTACTCCTCACTGACTGAAATCGGCTTCGAAAACATAACTTCACCGTGTGGATGAAGGCCTACCGACTGCCCCCAGCTGACTTGGGCCGCCGGTCTGGGTGGTTGCCAGTGTAGTCGCTGCGCGGATCACAGGTTCATGGAAGCCCAGACTAGAGCTGGATGCCAGTTAGGAAGTAAAATTAGTGACCACCATGTGCGCCTAGGCTGAACAGCGGCCTACCACATAGGGGTCTGGGCAACCAACAGCTCGACCGTCGTTTCCGACAGTGTCTGTGGCGGGCGGCCATCATGACCGGTCTGGAGTCATGGTTCAAGACCTTGCAACCTCAGGGCCATTCGCCCCTTTAAAGTGAGCCGTTCCAGACGCACCGACCTAAAATCACACGACAGACAACTGGGGAATACCTGCGTCCGCACATCCGCAGCTGCCCACGAGGCCACCTGAACGCACCTCCCCCCTGCAACCACAGCCTAAGCCACTGGGACACCATCCTCGGCAAATGCAAAACACACTGACTGGACACCACTTGAGCCTGGACCACGAACCTACAAAATCGGCTGCCACCGCTATCTCGAGGACTCTCAGGCAGGACTGGACGCAGTCAACATCATTAAACCCTTATTCTGGTGCCTTCTATCTTCTCCTCCCAACGTATGATTTGACTTGGCAATTGTAGCTTACACCCCTAATGGCCACATGTCCACTGTGTGACCGACGGCAGGGTGTGGCCGCGGGGACGGTGACTTGTGCATCCGGACTCGGTGTCAGGACCGAGTCAAGACGATCAGAGAGGGGTCAGGCGCAGCAGGTCGACGCGACGTGTACCCACCACCGGACTTACCCCCACACCTCCTAGTCCGCGCACAAAAGACTAGGATATTGCATGACAAGAAGTGGGGGACGGCTCGAATCCCAAATGAGGGGGAGTGCCATAAAGGCGACATTAAGAAGGAGCCATTGCAGCCTGAGTCTCCGGTCTGAGAGGAGAACCGAGGTATCGGGCCCGTTGTCAGCTTCCCAAACCGCAGTTTTTAGCACACCGTGACACATTTAAACGCGTCAGATTGTTTATAGTGAGGAATATGCGATGCGACCGGAAGCCCAGCAAACAGTCGCCGCAAGTTCTATCTCTTCAGGCGAGTTATCAGCCAATACGTATGCGCTCGTGACTTTGTCAGCATACGGCCGTGCGATGAAGATAAAAATATTGATTGGCGATAGCGGTAGTGCTGCTGGCGGCTACACAACCACCACCACCATCCCCACATAAGGCGCGGAATATAACTGGGTCAAGTAAACCTTGATATCGCTTTCCTCATGTCAGCAAAATATTTAATTTCTCCGAAAAATAAACCTGCATCGGCATCTACTTAATTTGGCCTTTGTGTCAATCCTTCCCGATGGGAGGTCGGGAGTTTCAGTGGCGCACGTTGTGCGAGCCGCTACAGTGTCTGCTTTCCCCAGCGTCTGGTTGTCGTTCGTGGAGTCACGCAGACAACTGAGAATACCTCCAGTCCTGCCGCTATCACCTGATGACCTTTCAGGCTACATCTGGACGCTGTCTGTCCAACTCCGCTGACCGTATCAGCGTCCGCAGACAGGAGTCATTTCAGGCGCGCCTGTCGGCGGTGCTTATCACCCTCGGCGGTCGTGTGATCACAACTCAATCTTAACACGCTGATGACACGCAGACATCGGACGAACCATCAGGACAACACCGCAGCTTAAGCGCTCCCGGATAAACATCTTCCTTTCCGGATCACACGCATACCACCAAATAACTGTAACTTGCCGTAAATGCAAAGCGTAATTAGTAACTCTTCTCGCTCTCCGATCTTTTCATTTGAACGGGAAGATATCTATCGCTTGCTGATATGGTTGGCTGTCACACTGTTTAGTCATAATTACAGAGTGCGTCGTGCGTGCAGATGCTAGTCACTGTGCCCGCCCTTATATCCAGTCTTCTAGACTTTACCTTGCCAGTAGAACATTATTAGGGTTGGGAAAACGTAGGTTAGGTGTTTTCAAGGCCCCCTAACTATAAAACAATCATAAGCAATTCCCCACTGGTAGGTTGGTTCCCATCACTTACAGAGGACGAAACCTCACGAACCATACGAGAGGTTTTAAAAATCCCACGAAGTCCCTTAAAATACGCCTCGAACGCGTTTAAAACTACTAATTTATTCGTTCAAATCTTTTCTTCTTGATTTAGCATACTCGTCCGCCGGCTAATGATGAGAAAAGATTGTAACCTCAGGATGTCGTTTCAAAGGGGGTCTTACGTAATGGCCGATCGGTTCACCTAACAACGAGCTTTTTGCTTCCGTGAAGTCCAGGGCAGACTATTTATGCTGTAGCGCTCTCTACGAAGAAACTGTTTATTGCGACATCACTCCCCCTCCGACCTCCGTCAAGCAAACCCATCACCTAATGGACTAGTGGTCGAGATAGCTGCAGCCACGCACGTTCTAGCTAGCCGACATGTGTCTAGGCACGATTTCTGCATCCATGATTAGCGTATGCCCAAACTTGTGATCCAACCTCAGTGGAGATGATTTTTTTTTAAATGCTGGAAGCATAAGTGGGTAAGATGGTACCGACAAAGACAAGGAAACCCGGAGTGGCCGTTTCTGGCTTATTGCCCTTCATCTGCCAGTCATTCCCAAATTTAGGCGTGGATCACCTGAGATTCGACAGCCTTGTCCTGTCGCTTGTGATCGGCAACATTAATTATGGTGATCCACACCTGGCGCTGGATATGACTGGCTAATGAAGATTGATAAGTCAGAAATGGCCGTTCCAATCTAACTTATCTTTGTCAGTACCATCTTTTCTACATAAATACTCTTCACTGTGACTGCTTGCGACGTTTCTAATTTGAACCCCAAGACACAGCGGGACGAACGTGTTTCGTATCCTGATCTGTTAACGCCCGTCTACCGCAATATTTGGAGCGTTAACCCACGAAGAGCGTGCAAATCAAAGGACTTTGAATTACGAGGGCAAGTCCACTTTTACCATAAGATAGCAGCTGAAAAGCCTTTGCGACACGTCCTGGTAACGTTAGACCCCGCCGCTTGTACTCATTTTAAAAGTAGTCTTAAAACTATAGACGGGAGCTCTCATCGTCAGACAGGGAAATCGAAAACTGTTCCAGTCTGGAGCGACCACAGTCTCCCAAGTCGGGCATGGGGCACGCACGCCTACAGATGTGAACGCATGGACCGCCTGCTAATCGTGAGCATCAGCTGCTGCCGTCTGAATATACAGTAGTCTATCAGTTACCACAGGGTTCACACGCACAGTGGATGACTGACTGGTTACTCGGCCTTTGAAGTGCCAAGTGCAGGGCTGCGTGGTACTCTTCTGGGCACTAAGGATTGTGGGCGTTTGCTATGCCACTATCAGCACACCGTGGCTCTCACAGCCTGGTGTGTGCTGACAGTTCTCTGACTCCTGGTCCCCTGCCGAGAGATGAGCTTGCGCTCCCGCAGAGTATGCACAGGTGGTGTGCATGGCTACCCAGTAATCCTCGTATTCCTTACTCCTTTTTGTGCTGTTCAGTTCAGTTTATTTGAGGGAAAAATAGGCGTTGAACCTTTGAACTCCCTATTTGTTAAAAGGAAGCGAACTATATGAAAAATTTGAAAATGGAAACACCAAAAAGTTACAGAGTTTCTTTAGATCGACAAAGTTTTTGAAACCAGACGGATAAACGAATTGTTCCAAATTTTAAAAACATCAAGGTTACTAAATGTGCTGTACAGTAGTCTGTCTATGGATAATTAGTGCTATCTCCATTTCTGAGGTAGGAGAATTAACTGCCAACACTCACATTCAACAGACATGGGACAACAATAAAAAAAAATAAACGTTACTGAAATACAGTCAGTAAAATAACAACATTAATAAACTGTTCGACCGAAATGCAAGACGATGTCGGTCAGGTGACATTATGATGTTTAATGGTGCACTGGCCCAACATGCGCTTAAAAGCCTAGACGGAGGTGGACATGACGTCATCTGCAGGCAGAGGATTCCAAGCCTCGAGTAATCTGTTTGAAAAGGAGA
This sequence comes from Spirometra erinaceieuropaei, assembly GCA_902702965.1. Lineage (NCBI taxonomy): Eukaryota > Metazoa > Platyhelminthes > Cestoda > Diphyllobothriidea > Diphyllobothriidae > Spirometra > Spirometra erinaceieuropaei. Next base: position 2,350,570 of record CACRXP010000023.1, read on the forward strand.
ACTTACGAATGTCCAGCTTGGCGCCAGTCACATGTAGATTAAGTTGATGACCTCGGAGGTTCGTTTTGGTTGCTAACTCAAAAAAATCAGTAGGTAAGAGAGAGCAGTCCTGGCCGCGCATTATACAAAATGTTTGTATAAGGTCGTCTATCAGCTCTCTGTAATTCAGTGAAGAAATCCCGAGATTGGACACGGGGTTCGGGTGCGAGAGGAGGAATGAGCGCGGTAGATGCTGTGAAAGTCTGCTCTCACTATAAACTAATTCACGCGCAAGCCAGCGTGTCCGCTTCACCTTGCTGTGGACCACACGGTGGATATCGTCAGTTGAGTCGTTCGAACTATCCCCACATGATTCTAAGTTGTGGTATGGGGGCTTAGATCTCGGAGAACGCGCCTCGTTCCCGGCATGAAGGCCTTATGAAGGCAGTCCTGGTTTCTCTGTCTAAACTGTAACCAAAGGCAGGAGACGGCCGCACAAGTAAGTTGTGCGTACAGTCTCGCAATAAATTTTGAATACAGGGCGGAGTGCAGGTTTGACTACCGTTTACGGAATATACTTTCTCTGTATAGACTGGCAAAGTTGAGAGATCCGGGTTAATTATTTGAAGAGGAAGATGGGCTCACCGAAAAAGGCTTATTTAGATGCTGATATTTCGAAAAGCTTGGTCGGTTCTCCATTGTCAAAGCGTAAAATGCACTTAATCAACCAGAAACCCCAAGTGGCATGTCACGTTGGTCGGCCTCGTGCTCATCGAATTATCTCTCCTATCGCTGGCTCGGCCTCTCGGGGGATGGTTGACGGGCGTTTTGTCTGCGTGCTTTGTGAGTCACCACGCCGTCGGCGGGATGTGACTGAACCAGTGTCGGGTGGTCGGTCTGGCGGTTCTTGTTCTTCTTCATTGAATAAACTCGCCGTCGGGTTGTCTCCGTACGGACTTCTTAAGTCCGGTGTGGTTGTTTGGTCATGAGCTCCACGATTGTGATGACGTAGGACTTTGTGGGGTGCAAGAAGATCCGGATGCCTGTTAATGGAGGGGACATCGGAAAACCACGCCTCGAGAGTTAGCCGTTCGGCTTTTGTGTTGCCCCGGCCTGAGATGGTAACTCGCTGGAGATCGAAAGTATGCCCTGTTTCTCCAACGTGTGTTGCTGATTGAGAGTTTGTCTCTGTATAGACTGTCCAAATTTCAACCAAAACACGGACCCCAGAACAGCACTCGGTACACATTTGCTTTGTTGCCTTTATTTTAAAAGTTCTTTTCCCCTTTGGGTTCGCAACGGAATGGCCGCCTTGTAGTGACAGATGCGTTCTGTCTCTGTTTTCTAAGAGCGCCAGTTAAAATGACGCATCATGGCCCATTTGTTTGCCCTCATGCCGCTGGCGTCAGCACGGTATTGATTTTTTCGCTAGATGGTGGCCTGTTGGGGGGCGGCCATCATTACGATGTCTGGCGTCCTTGTTCAAGGCCTAACAGCCTCTATGTCATTCATCTTCGCAGCCAGCGCTTTTAGATTCTCTGACCTGCAGCCACTTGAGCACACCACCCCTGGCAAATGTCACACATGCCAACTGGACAAAACTTGAGCTTGCTTCAAAAACCAGGCCTCGACTGTCTGGGCCAGAGCCTCAGACTTCTGCCCACAGCAAATTTCTCCTGGTGCTATCTGCCTTCTACCAATCAGGACTTGGCCTGAAGACTGTGGTGCTCTGAGTACACTCATTGCATCTTCGTTACAGGACCGTGAACATTCTGTAAGACAACAGTAAATGCTATATTCCCCCCGACACTGCAATTTCACACCCTATCCTATCTGTCGTCCTATCTGTCCTTTGGTTATGGACTCCGTAGACCATGTTTATGTTTCCTGTTCGATCGATACCGACGCTGGCTCCTAACTACATCGGCAAGAGCTTTTCACTACCTCTCAGATTAGACTGAAGTACAGAAACAAACCCCACTGGTGCAGGATTAGAACACAAAAGCTTCGTCGAGTTCTTACTAGAGCTCGGTGGTCACCCTTCTAAGCCTTCAGTCCTTGTGTCCACAGATAGTACTTGAAATCATATTCTAGGCAATGGTTTGAGAAACATCTTTGAGTTTGCTGAGGCTATCAAGAACATTAACGTGGACAGACAAACGATACTCTCGTTAGATGTATCATCACTGTTCACTAACTTACCAGTTGTGGAGTCAGTAGACTTCCTGGTCGACTTCATCAGGGCAACAAACTACCCGGTAGGAATGACAGTGGAGACCCCAAAAGAAATACTTACGCGATGCACACAGAATGTCCAATTCCTCTGCAACGGCCAGCTATACAGGCAACTAGGCGGTGTGGCAATGGGTTCACCGCTTAGACCGTTTCTCGCAAATGTCTTCATGGGCAAGGTCGAGCAAATGAGTCTCAAAGATACCATTAATGACCTTAAATTCTACGGTCGATATGTGGACGATATCTTTTGCCTGACGAGTCATTCCACCGACATCGATAGCCTAGTTATGAAGTTTAACGGGACGCACCCCTCTCTGATGTTTACCGCAGAGACCGAGGCGAATAACGAGATCGCGTTCCTCGATGTCCTTTTACACAGACAAGAGGATGAATCCATCCAACACAAGATATTCAGAAAGGAATCCTGGACGGGACAATACATTAATTTTCTCAGTCTTTTCCCTTAAATCTAAAACGAAATTTAGTCCAGGAACTGGCGGCTAGAGTGCGACGCATCTGCTCTCCTGAAACTGTTAAAGCAGAACTCCAGCAGCTGCAAAACACTTTCCGCGAAAACTGCTACCCAGAGCAATACATCCTCCGAAATATTAGAGAGCGTGCCACAAAACCTGCCGTTGCAACTGCAGAGAAGAAAGACTTATTTTTAAAACTGCCTTTTCTAGGAGACACAGCAAGTGAATTAGTGAGACGACGTCTTAGGTCAGCTCTCGCGAGTGCCTTCCCCGCAGCGAACTTGTGCGTATTCTTCGCAAACTCCCCCCTACTACGGTTGGGGGGCAAAGACCGGCTGCCTTTACAGGCCACATCCATGTGTATTTATTCATCCACCTGCTTCTGTGGAGTGTGACACACTGGCCGAACGACGAGGCGTCTGGAAAAGAGAATACGCGAACACATGCCTGTTTGGCTGGCTAGAGGTGAAAATCGATCAATTTCGAGTTCAATTCTCGCACATCCAATCGATACGAACCATTAAACCGACGCCAAAGAAGCCTTTAAAGTTATCTACCGGGCGCCGGCACATTACTCTTCAGGCCTGCGCAAACGGGTGCTAGCCACAGCCGAAAAAGTGGCCAGTCGACTTGCGAGCCCGACAGTCTGTTGTCAGAAGACACTGACACAGGCAGTCTGTCTGCCCTGGCCGACTCCAGGCGGGGATCGCACGCCGTCCCGATGCCCTGAGAGCAGTTACACGCACTTGCAGCGCTC
>CACRXP010000023.1:2354098-2376360 GCA_902702965.1 Spirometra erinaceieuropaei
TCCACCGTCCTCAACAGGCTGACTCCGTCAAGCGGGCGGCGTGGGAACATGGAGTCCGATTCACCCTGACCCTGAGACGCATTTATATCCTGTCTACAATTAGAATGACCATTATCGGCCTGATGATGAGTTACCGAAAACATATGTTCGTCAACTGACTCTTAAATCGTAATATGGGAATTTTCACAGAAATGGTTACCTAAACAAGTTTCGGTGTTTTCTCGGGTCGAATGTGGTTTGGTAGCCCCATCTGAAGTAAAAAAAAAAACCGGTCACATCTAATACAGGACCACTGGTAATAAGGGTTTTTACAGGTGGGACCGGGGAACGCACAGGCGACGAGGTCAAGCATTTGTATGCAAAAGAAAAGCCCTTGGGCATGCGCGGTTGGACTTTGAATGATTGAGAAGTAGTTGAGCTAACCCCTAGCCATAGCCCTAGCCACTGACCATAACCCCTAATCATAGCCCCTAACCCTAACTCTTAACCCCAATCCTAACAGTAATGTGTCCATCAGGTTGGGCTACCAAACCACATCTTACCGCGTCACCAATGCACCCTTTATCACCCAGATGCAGCAGCAAGCAGATATGTTTTCCTCATCCGGAATGGAAGCCAACATTAAAAAGTTCTAACTGTAAATTCTCCTGTTGTATGCACGGGTAGCCCTGGAGAAGGGCAGGAGGGACAGTGGAAAGCCACTAATTTTGGTTGATTAACATCCTGTTACCCTGCCATCATCTATAGCCTCACGCAATTGACTACTAAGCGCTCTGACCACCTCCTCGGCGGGTGAAACCAGAGCAGGGTACGACTCCGTAAGGTTGTGTGAAGCTTGTTGTCGTCGTGGGACACGAACCAATCATATGATTGCACTTAAAATCGGGACTAAAGCTAGACCTGTTACTGGGTCTAAGTCTGTGCACAGTCGTCTTAATTTGGTCGTATTCACTTCTGCCTGGGTGTTTCTCAATCAAATACAGGAACCTCCTCAGATCAGATCAGATTTATTAAGGGAAAGGTAGGCGAGCGCCTTTGAACTCCATTTTGGTTACAATAACGTCATAAAAAACAATGTGTAAGGCAAGTGTGAAAAAAATTAGGTAAGTAATTACATACAACAAGCATTGGTCACTGGCATGAATTTGTCTGTGAATGCATTCTTTGTCAAATATGTGCAATATCCAGTACGGTACTGAATGGACCAAGTAATATCGAAGCAAGCGCATATGCGGCGGTCAGGAGATAGCGAAAATTGTAAAACGTAATGTTACTAAAATATAGGGAGCAGCATGCTTTGTAACATAGCCTGACTGGTTTGCTTTCATAAAATGAATGAAATTTGTTTTGTGCTCATGCTTCTTGGTGACGCCGTCGTGGGGACAGAACAGTCAGCACAATGAAGGCTTGCCCCATATGCTTAGGTCGACAGTCAAGGCCGACACTTCTTCACTCGCTCTTTGACCAAAGTACTTGGAAGGATTTTTAGCGAAAGTTTTTATTATTTAAAAATAAAGGTAATCTTTCTCTCATTTATAGGGAAGAGTAAGGTAATGAGTGTACACGCCTACCACACTGCCGAACGATCTCTGAGCAAGTGGCCACTGGTTACCGGGGGGGAGCGGTTGTCGTCAAGGCAATTGTCGCCTAACGACGCACCACATTCAAATACTCCAAGCTACCACGTCCTGCAAACCATATCCCGCCTACACCGTCTTCGACTCACAACCACAATCTGCCACAGTTAGCAAAGATGAGGATTATGGTTGCCGCCATAGTCAGAAGCGATTGCTGAAGAAAATGAAGGTACAAGGCTATCAGCAGGCAGTTACGGCGATTGTTGTGATTGGCCACCTCCGTTGTAATGTCTTACTAATGCTGCTGCATGAGATGGCTGCGCCGATCGATAATTGGGCCAGACAGTTATGCCGGCGTCACTGTGTACCGTGATTGATCCGCACTGCCCTCATAGCCGGGCTGGGAAAGGGTATGGTTTATGGACGGGGTTACTTACATCGGAGAGATGTAATGCGGGACCGGTGGTAATAGGGTTTATTACAACTGGAGCCGGTGAACGCAGAGGCGACGAGGTCAAGTAGATGTATGCAAAAGAAAAGCTATTGGGGATGCGCGGTTGTACATTGAGTGGTTGAGAAGTAGTTGTCCTAAACTGAAGAAGGGGACACGATCGCTATCAAATCTAAGGGAAAAACTCGATAGATTCATGACTTCGTACGGTATCGATGGTGCGAAAACCGTCTGCCGTGGCGCTGTGTAAGCTAAACGGATCTCCGTGGAGGTCCTAATCTCTGACGCGGAAAAATCGTCGGTCGGTGTGTAATGGCCCTACTCCCAGCGCACGTTCCAACTCTGGACCTTTCGTGGGTGTCTGCATGTGCGCATCAGGGCTCTCAGAGTGTCGGGTTCACTAGTCGAATGGCCACTTTTTGGCTGTGGCTAGCACCCGTTTGCGCAGGCATGTGCGCATCAGGGCTTTCTGGCATTCGCCCACTCGGTTCCCTAACTGACCAATCAAATTCAAGGCCTAGTCAGAGGTGCCCTGGCTTGAGACCCTTTGACGCACTACCCAACACACACTTTGGGACGTGCATTCGTCCGGCTGCCCTCTCTCTCCAACCTCCTCTCCAGTTATTCTGTACAGAATACATCATCCTCCCCACTGGTGTCCATCTTCTCCTTCCATTCGGGATCGAGCCTGAAAGTCCTGGTAGCCAGGGTTTTTCTCTCAGCTTAGGCTGCTGCGATAGGTCCATCGACCTCCCTCATTTGCTTAAGCCGTGTGTTATTGTCTGTACCTGGCGAATCGAGCTAGGGAGCGCCATCCGTCCCCGTCTTCACGTCTACTTAAAACAACCCCGGGACAAGGGTGTGGTTTATGGTCGGGGTTACTTAACCCGGGGAGCATTCGTGTTATGCAAAAGAGCTGGCCATCTAAGAACTTTGTGGTATCGCCAATTTTGATCCTTCGTATTGTTAGCAGTTAAAAGATGACATTATTTTTGCCATTTACTGATAATAGTCGATGAGTTTAGTACCCCTTTGCAGACATTGTTAAAAAGGGTAAGATGTGGTTATGAAGCCTCACCTGAGAGACACAATACTGTTGGGGTTGGGGTTGGGGGTTAGAGGGTTATGGTTAGGGTTAGAGGTTAGGAAAACTACCAATAGACGCGAAGAGACGAGTCCCAGGAAGCAGTCTTGAAGAAGGAGACACGATCGCTGGGACAAGAGCTTTCTTAGCCTGACGTGCAGTGAGCCGGAAGACAAGATTGCTAAACTACAGTACCTCCGACGGGTCTTCAAAGCCAATGGCTACCCGCGCAACTTCGTCAACCGTTGCATACGCAAAAGGGACGAAGGGCCGAACCGCACGGACACCAAAGTTTGGCGAGCGCTTCCATATGTCAAGAACGTTTCGGAAGCTGTCGGCCGCCTTCTCGCACCACTTGGGGTTGGAGTGGCATACAGACTGGAGGCAACCAGCAGGCGTCAGTTAATGAAACCGAAAGACCCACTGCCATGGCAAGAAACGTCTGGAGTCGTTTATCGGATCTGATGCAGTTGCGGACAGAGAAACTACGTCAGAGAAGCCGGAAGACAGCTCCGAACGCGAATGGCCGAACACGCTGCAGCGGTGCGGAGAAATGACGTTAGCTCTCAAGTTGCGGCTCATTCGATGAGATCCGGCCAAACATTCAAATTTGACGAGGCCGAAATTCTCGCAAGAGGTGACAACCGCGTGAGCCGGGAGATGCTTGAGGCATGGTTTACTGGCCCCCAGTCTATTAACGAGTGCAATGATCTTCCCATTCAATACTCCGTGCTGAGACTTCGCCTAGGCGGGGTAGTTGGCCACGCGGGGAGCGCACAGGTGAACACTCTTCCCAACACCCGGGTCAGCGCGTCAGATGGTGGAGCAATCATCACACCAACATCCAACGCACGTGATGAAATTACAGCAATTAACGACGCGAATGTCGGCCATCACGCCACGTGCAACGATCCCTGATGAAGGGGGGAGTCGTGAATATTCATAGGTATGCGGTAGCATGGCTACTGCATCCTATAAATACTGCAGTCACATATGCATGAACCACCCGTATCTGCTTTTGTCTCTGACAATGGATTCGAGCAGGAATCCGAAACGTCAGGCTAATAAAGCTCTTGTCCCGGCGAGCGTGCCTTATTCTTCTTCTTCTTCTTCAAAGACAAACAAAACCGGAGTGGCCGTTTCTGGCTTATTACCCTGCATCAGCCAGTCATACCCAATTCCAGGCCTAGATCACCTGAGATTCAACATTCGGCCATTGAGGTAGGGGTCGGTTGCCCTGTCGGTTACGATCGGAACGTGCTCGTCACATTCAATGACCAAAGAGCTCGGCTTTGAATTTCAGGTGATTCACACCTGACGCTGGATGCGACTGGCCGATGACTATTAATAACTTAGAAATGGCCATTCCGATTTACCTTGTCGTTCTCGGTACCAGTTTGTCTATCTAACTACTATTCACTATGTGACTGCTTGCGACGGTTCTAATTTGAACCCCAAGACACAGCGGGAAGAATGTGTTTCGTAACCTGATCTGTTAACGCACGTCTACCGCAATATTTGGAGCGTTAACCCAAGAAGAGCGTGCAAATCAAAGGACTTTGAAGTACCAGGGCAAGTCCACTTTTACCATAAGATAGCAGCTGAAAAGCCCTTGCGACACGTCCTGGTAACGTTAGACCCCGCCGCTTGTACTCGTTTTAAAATGTAGTCTTAGAACTATAGACGGGAGCTCTCATCATCAGACAAGCAAATCAAGAACTGTTCCAGTCTGGAGCGACCAGTCTCCCAGATCGGACATGCTCGCCACCTTGTCTTCTGAATATCAGGAGAGTTTATGGAACGTACACAGTATAGTAGAAGTAGTCTTTCAGATATTTATGACGCTCGAAACATTTTGCAGGCTATCAACTCTAAGACAAAAACTCGATAGATTCATGACTTCGTACAGTATCGATGGTGCGAAAACCGTCTGCCGTGGCGCTGTGTAAGCTAAACGGACCTCCGTGGAGGTCCTATTCTCTGACGCGGAAAAATCGTCGGTCGGTGTGTAATGGCCCTACTCCCAGCGCACGTTCCAACTCTGGACCTTTCGTGGGTGTCTGCATGTGCGCATCAGGGCTCTCAGAGTGTCGGGTTCACTAGTCGAATGGCCACTTTTTGGCTGTGGCTAGCACCCGTTTGCGCAGGCCTTAAGAGTAGTCTGCCGGTGCCCGGTAGATAACTTTAAAGGCTTCTTTAGCGTCGGCTTGGTTGTTCGTATCGATTAGATGTGCACAAATCGAACTCGAAATCGATCGATTTTCACCTCTACCTAGTCAGACAGGCATGTGATCGCGTATTCTCTTTTCCAGACGCCTCGTTGTTCGGCCAGTGTGTCCCACTCCACAGGAGCAGGTGAATGAATAAATACACATGGATGTGGCCTGTAAAGGCAGCCGGTCTTTGCCCCCAACCGTAGTAGGGGGGAGTTTGCGGGGAATACGCACAAGTTCGCTGCGGGAAGGCACTCGCGAGAGCTGTCCTAAGACGTCGTCTGCGTCTCCTAGAGAAGGCAGTCTTAGAAATAAGTCTTTCTTCTCTGAAGTTGCAACGGCAGGTTTTGTGGCACGCCCTCTAATATTTCGGAGTATGTATCGCTCTGGGTAGCAGTTTTTGCGGAGCGTGTTTTGCAGCTGCTGAAGTTCTGCTGCAACAGTTTCAGGAGAGCAGATGCGTCGCACTCTAGCCGCCAGTTCCTGGACTAAATTTCGTTTTAGATTTAAGGGAAAAGACTGAGAAAATTAATGTATTGTCCCGTCCCGGTTTCCTTTCTGAATATCTTGCGTTGGATGGATTTATCCTCTTGTCTGTGTAAAAGGACATCGAGGAACGCGATCTCGTTATTCGCCCAGGTCTCTGCGGTAAACATCAGAGAGGGGTGCGTCCCGTTAAACTTCATAACTAGGCCATTGATGTCGGTGGAATGACTGGTCAGGCAAAAGATATCGTGCACATATCGACCGTAGAATTTAAGGTCATTAATGGTATCTTTGAGACTCGTTTGCTCGACCTTGCCCATGAAGACATTTGCGATAAACGGTCTAAGCGGTGAACCCATTGCCACACCGCCTAGTTGTCTGTATAGCTGGCCGTTGCAGAGGAATTGGACATTCTGTGTGCATCGCGTAAGTATTTATTTTGGGGTCTCCACTGTCATGACTATCGGGTAGTTTGTTTCCCTGATGAAGTCGCCCGGTAAGTCTATTGTCTCCACAACGGGTACGTTGGTGAACAGTGATGATACATCTAACGAGAGTTTGTCTGTCCACGTTAATGCTCTTGATAGCCTCAACAAACTCAAAGGTTGCGAAAATTCCCATAGCAGTAATCAGAAGACGAGGTGGCGAGCATAGGTAGCTTTCGATAAATTCTCGTCGGGCCAGTACAGTTATATGGGAACGGGGTAGAACAAAAACATATCAGCGATAAGAAAAATCGATAAAAGTTCTACTTCAAACACAGGCGGGGTGTGGGAGTGTGGGGGAGGGGGGTAATAGCAGTAGGTGTCAGGGGCGGGGTGAGAGCGGAAAGGGCGCGGAGTGTAGCAGCGTTAGTCTGCCTTCGAACACTGTAGGCGCGGAGTCTGAACGTGGTTCTCTGCGCGAGTAAGACCGGCTTTCGTAACCTTATGGCGGCCACTTCCGCTGTCGCTATCAGTCGCTGGCCTAGTAGCTTAGGGTAGCTCTATAGGACCTTATAAATCACGCGAAAAGCTTCGTTGGGGTCCACACGATGTCCGCAATCGACAACATGCGCGAGAACGGCGCTGCTTATACTCCTCGTTTCGTCTTTTCCTAGCCATGCCGGGAGGTGGTCGCGTATTCTTTTGGATAAGCGTCGACTCGTGCGACCAATATAACCTGCTCCACAGGAGCAAGTGAAGGAATATATGCACATTGAGGTGGTCTGCGGTGGCAACTTATTCTTACCTTCTCCGCGTAAAATAGGGTTAGTAGAGAATGATATTTGAACCCTAGCTGCTGGGAAGGTTCGCGAGACAGCTTGATCAAGGCGTCTCCTTAGGAGTTTACTCGTCGCGTCCCCTTGGAAAGGGACTTTGAGGAACAAAGTTTTCTTTTCAGCGGTCGGTGTGGCGGGTTTAACCGGTCTTTCGACAATGTTCTTTGCAATGAACCTGTCAGGATACCCGTTTTCTCGAAGGAAGTCCTGGATTTTTCTGCGCTCCTCCTCGATGCTATCTGTTGAGCAAATTTTTCTTGCTCTTTGTGCCAAACATCAGACTAGATTTCGTTTTTGTTGGAGGGGTACGAAACTGGCAAAGTTCGTGTATTGTCCAGACCAGATTTTCCTCCGATAGACGCTTCTTCGGACACAGCCATCAGGTCTCCTGCTTAGAAGAACATCTAAGAAAGGGAGCGAACCGGCCGTTTCGATCTCCAGCGTGAATTTGATCGACGGATGTGCCTGATTTGCCGCATCTAAGAGGGTAGCTACGTCGGTTTCTGCAGTGGCAATTGCAAAGATATCATCAACGTAGCGACCGTAATGTTTAAGCTTATCGATCTGATCGCTTAGTTGAAATCGCTCTAATTTGCCCATGAAGACATCTGCTAGGAGAGGTCCAAGGGGTGAGCCCATAGCAACGCCGTCTACTTGTCTATAGAGTTGGTTGTCGAACAGGAACTGCACATTTAATGTGCATCTTAGTAACAGTTCCTTGAGTGTCTTCGTCGGGAGTCCTATTTCCTGCTGACTGGCAGATAGAAAATCACAGATGTAATCAACTGTCTCGATGACCGGAACGTTTGTAAAAAGTGATGAGACGTCTAGCGAGAACATCATCATGCCATTGACGTTAAGGTCTTTGATGTCGTCAATGAATTCAAAGGTATCTCGGTAGCTGCGTGGTGCTAGCTGACGCTGTACGGGCTTGAGTTTCTCTGCTAGCCACTTTGCTATCGCATGATACGGAGAGTTTCGCATGTCTAAGATCGGACGGACTGGCAGGCCTCCCTTATGGATCTTAGGTAGACCATATAGTCGAGGGATATGTGTGCCGACTGGTCGGAGGTGTTCTAGGTCACGGTCGCTTATGTGACCCCCTGTGTGGAGCCTTCTTAGACAGTCAGTCAGTTTCGTCTCTACTTCTTCCGTGCAATCCTTTTCTTTGTCTACCTGCCTGAATTTCTTCTGGTCTGATAATATGGACTGTATCTTCGCTACGTAGTCCGATCTGTTCATTATGACGACGCCTATGCCTTTGTCCGGTCTAGTTACCAAGATATATTTGTCCGCTCGAAGTTCTTTTAACTTTTCCACATGCGCTTTTGTCAGCAATCCCCGACTTTTTGGCCCCTTATTCAGCTGTCTCTCAAACCATTGCCTAGAATATGATTTCAAGTACTATCTGTGGACACAAGGACTGGAGGCTTAGAAGGGTGACCACCGAGCTCTAGTAAGAACTCGACCAAGCTTTTGTGCTCTAATCCTGCACCAGTGGGGTTTGTTTCTATACTTCAGTCTAATCTGAGAGGTAGTGAAAAGCTCTTGCCGAAGTAGTTAGGAGCCAGCGTCGGTATCGATCGAACAGGAAACATAAACATGGTTTACGGAGTCTTTACCCAAAGGACAGATAGGACGACTTGCGCATGAAATTGCAGTGTCGGGGGGAATATAATATTTACTGCTATCTTCCAGAATGTTCACGGGCCTGTAACGATGATGCAATGAGCTTACTAAGAGCACCACAGTCTTTGGTGGGAGGCAGATAGCACCAGGAGGAATTTGCTGTGGACAGAAGTCTGAGGCTCTGTCCCAGACAGCCGAGGCCTGGTTTTTGAAGCAAGCTCAAGTATTGTCCAGTTGGCATGTCTGACAATTGCCAGGGGTGGTGTGCACAAGAGGCTGCAGGTCAGAGAATCTAAAAGCGCTGGCTGCGAAGATGAATGACCTAGAGGCTGTTAGGCCTTGACCAAGGACGCCAGACATCGTAATGGTGGCCGCCCCCCAACAGGCCACCATCTAGCGAAAAAATCAATACCGTGCTGACGCCAGCCGCATGAGGGCGAACAAATGCGCCATGATGTGTCATTTTAACTGGCGCTCTTAGAAAACAGAGACAGAACGCATTTGTCACTACAAGCCGGCCATTCCGTTGCGAACCCAAAGGAGGAAAGAACTTTTAAAATGAAGGCAACAAAGCAAATGTGTACCGAGTGCTCTTCTGCAGTCCGTGCGTTGGTTGAATTTTGGGCAAGCTATACAGAGACAAACTCTCAATCAGCAACACACGCTGGAGAAACAGGGCATACTTTCGATCTCCAGCGAGCTACCATCTCAGGCCGGGGCAACAGAAGGGCTAACTCTCGAGGCGTGGTTCTCCGATGCCCACTCCATTAACAGGCATCCGGACCTTCTTGCACCCCACAAAGTCCTACGTCATCACAATCGTAGAGCTCAGGACCAAACAACCACACCGCGCTTAAGAAGGCCGTACGGAGACAGCCCGACGGCGAGTTTATTCAATGAAGAAGAACAAGAACCGCCAGACCGACCACCCGACACTGGTTCAGTCACATCCCGCCGACGGCGAGGTGACTCACAAAGCACGCAGCCAAAACGCCCGTCAACCATCCCCCGAGACGCCGAGGCAGAGAGAGGAGAGAAAATTCGATGAGCACGAGGCCGACCAACGTGACATGCCAATTGGGATTTCTGGTCGATTATGTGCATTTTACGCTTTGACAATGGAGAACCGACCCAGCTCTTTGAAACGTGAGCATCTAAATAAGCCTTTTTCGGTGAGCCCATCTTCATCTTCAAATAAGTAACCCGGATCTCTCAACTTTGCCAATCTATACAGAGAAGGTATATTCCGTAAACGGCAGTCAAACCTGCACTCCGCCCTGTATTCAAACTTTATCGCGAGACTGTACGCACAAGTTACTTGTGCGGCCGTCTCCTGCCTTTGGTTACAGTTTAGACAGAGAAACCAGGACTGCCTGCATTAGGCCTTCATGCCGGGAAGAAGGCGCGTTCTGCGAGATCTGAGTCCCAATACCGCAACTTAGAATCCTGTGGGGACAGTTCGAACGTCTCAACTGACGACGTCCACCGTGTGGTCCACAGCAAGGTGAAGCGGACACGGCGACTTGCGCGTGAATTTGTTTATAGTGTTAGCGTACTTGTGTTGCACCCATCGGAGGTGGGGAGGTCACAGGTGACTAGCACAGCCGGACCCACACCTAGGCGTACCACCGCACTCCCTGATTCACTCTAAGCACTGGACCAGAATTTTAACAAGCAACGGCACAACAAAGGGGTTAAAAAGACGAGGATAACTGGGCAGCCATGCCCACCACCTGTGTACTTAGCGGGATCGCCAGCGTAACTATCGGCAGGGAACCAGGAGTCAGAGAACTGTCAGCACACACCAGGCTGTGAGACCCACGGTTTGCTGATAGTGGCATAGCAGACACCCAAAATCCTTAGTGCCCAGGAGGGTAACACGCAGCCTTGCACTTGGCACTTTAAAGGCCGAGTACCCAGTCAGTCATCCACTGTGCGTGTGAACCCTGTGGTAACTGATAGTCTACTGTATATTCAGACGGCAGCAGCTGATACTCATGATTAGCAGGCGGTCCATGCGTTCACATCTGTAGGCGCGTCTCATGCCCGACCTGGGAGACTGTGGTCGCTCCAGACTGGAACAGTTCTTGATTTGCTTGTCTGATGATGAGAGCTCCCGTCTATAGTTCTAAGACTACTTTTAAAACGTGTATAAGCGGCGGGATCCAACGGTACCAGGACGTGTCTCAGCGGCTTTTCAGCTGCTATCTTATGGTAAAAGTGGACTTGCCCTGGTAATTCAAATTCCTTTGATTTGCACGATCTTCGTGGGTTAACGCTCCAAATATTGCCGTAGACGGGCGTTAACAGATCAGGTTACGAAACACATTCGTCCCGCTGTGTCTTGGGGTTCAAATTAGAACCGTCGCAAGCAGTCACATAGTGAATAGTAGTTAGATAGACAAACTGGTACTGACAACGACAAGGTAAATCGGAATGGCCATTTCTAAGTTATTAATCGTCATCGGCCAGTCGCATCCAGCGTCAGGTGTGAATCACCTGAAATTCAAAGCCGAGATCTTTGGTCATTGAATGTGACAAGCACGTTCCGATCACAACCGACAGGGCAACCGACCTCTAGATCAATGGCCGAGTGTTGAATCTCAGGTGATCTAGGCCTGGAATTGGGTATGACTGGCTGATGCAGGGTAATAAGCCAGAAACGGCCACTCCGGATTTGGTTGTCTTAGAAGAAGAAGAAGAAGAAGAAGAAGAAGAAGAAGAAGAAGAAGAAGAAGAAGAAGGCACGATCGCCGGGACAAGAGCTTTATTACCCTGACGTTTCGGATTCCTGCTCGAATCCATTGTCAGAGACAAAAGCAGATACGGGTGGTTCATGCATATGCGACTGCAGTATTTATAGGATGCAGTAGCCATGCCTCCGCCTACCTATGAATATTTACGACCCTCCCCTTCGTAAGGGATCGTTGCACGTGGCGTGATGGCCGACATTCGCGTCGTTAATTGCTGCAATTTGATCACTTGCGTTGGATGTTGGTGTGATGATTGCTCCACCATCTGACGCGCTGACCCTGGTGTTGGGAAGAGTGTTCACCTGTGCGCTCCCCGCGTGGCCAACTACCCCGCCTAGGCGACGTCTCAGCACCGAGTACTGAATGGGAAGATCATTGCACTTGTTAATAGACTGGGGGCCAGTAAACCATGACTCAAGCAGCTCCCGGCTCACTCGGTTGTCACCTCTTGCGAGAATTTCGGCCTCGTCAAATTGGAATGTTTGGCCGGATCTCATGGAATGAGCCGCAACTTGAGAGCTAGCGTCATTTCTCCGCACCGCTGCAGCATGTTCGGCCATTCGCGTTCGGAGCTGTCTTCCGGCTTCTCTGACGTAGTTTCTCTGTCCGCAACTGCACCAGATCCGATAAACGACTCCAGACGTTTCTTGCCGTGGCAGTGGGTCTTTCGGTTTCATTAACTGACGCCTGCTGGTTGCCTCCGGTCTGTGTGCCACTCCAACCCCAAGTGGTGCGAGAAGGCGGCCGACAGCTTCCGAAACGTTCTTGACATATGGAAGCGCTCGCCAAACTTTGGTGTCCGTGCGGTTCGGCCTTTCGTCCCTTTAGCGTATGCAATGGTTGACGAAGTTGCGGGGGTAGCCATTGGCTTTGAAGACCCGTCGGAGGTATTGTAGTTTAGCAATCTTGTCTTCCGGCTCACTGCACGTCAGGCTAAGAAAGCTCTTGTCCCAGCGATCGTGTCTCCTTCTTCAAGACTGCTTTCTGGGACTCGTCTCTTCGCGTCTATTGGTAGTTGTCCTAACCTCTAACTCTAACCATAACCCCCTAATCCTAACCCCCAAACCACAGTATTGTGTCTCTCAGGTGGGGCTACATAACCACATCTTACCCTTTTTAACAATGTCTGCAAAGGGGTACTAAACTCATCTACTATTATCAGTAAATAGCAAAAATAATGTCATCTTTTAACTGGTAATAATATGAAGGATCAGAATTGGCGATACCACAAAGTTCTTAGATGGCCAGCTCTTTTGCATTACACACGTGCTCCCCGGGTTAAGTAACCCCGACCATAAACCATACCCTTGTCCCGGGGTTGTTTTAAGTAGACGTGAAGATGGGGACGGATGGCGCTCCCTAGCTCGATTCGCCAGGTACAGGCAATAACACACGGCTTAAACGAATGGGGGATGGGGTGATGCACCTATCGCAGCAGCCTAGGCTGAGAGAAAAACCCTGGCTTCCAGGACTTTCAGGCTCGATCCCGAATGGAAGGAGAAGATGGACACCAGTGGGGAGGATGATGTATTCTGTACAGAATAACTGGAGAGGAGGTTAGAGAGAGTTGGCAGCCGGACGAATGCACGTCCCAAAGTGTGTGTTGGGGTGTGCGTCAAAGGGTCTTAAGTCAGGGCACCTCTGAGTAGGCCTTGAATTTGATTGGTCAGTTAGGGAACCGAGTGGGCGAATGCCAGAGAGCCCTGATGCGTACATGCAGTTGATAGCCTGCAAAATGTTTCGAGCGTCATAAATATCCGAAAGACTACTTCTACTATACTGTGTACGTTCCATAAACTCTCCTGTTATTCAGATGACAAGGTGGCGAGCATACGTGACTTTCGATAAATTCTCGTCGGGTCAGTACAGTTATATGGGGACGGGGTAGAAGTAAAGCATGTCAGTGATAAGAGAAATCGATAAAACTTCTCCTTAAAACACCGGCGGGTGTGGGAATGTGGGGGAGGCGGGAGGGGCTAATAGGAGTCAGTGTCAGAGGAGGGGTGAAATCGGAGGGGCGCGGAGAGTTGCAGCGTTAGTCGACCTTTGACCACTGTAGACACGGAGCCTGAACGTGGTTCTTCTGTGCGCATAAGACATTCACAAACAGCTCAGGATGCTCTGAGTTTATTTCTCTAGGCACTAAATCAAACCACAGGCACTTGACACTATCGGTGGTTTTAATACGCAGAACATTTTTGGCCAGGGCTACACCAACCCGGCAGAACATTCGTCGTAAGACGGGCCAGAACTGCTGATGAGTATTATGCTTTTTTATTTCTCAAGACATAAAATTGAAGGCAAGATGCTATTTCGTAGCCGTATTTGTTAGGGGTTAGGCTGGGACTTGTGTACTGCAGGTACGGCTACAAAATAATATCCGACCAAACCGAAATTGTAAAAGTACTCATTACGCTAGGTGTCTGTGGCAATTAGCAAATTTCTGTGCATAATGTACTTCCTCTCTGATAACAGCGGAGATATCGATTAGAAGGAAATAATGGCTGATTTGCATGGCTGGTTGTGGATGCACTCCTTGCCAAAGTACGTCTTTTAGGAACTTCCCGAACGAAACCGAGTACTCTACAATTTTTGATCTGACAAACGCTGGCAGGGAACTAGATTAAAAGTGCAGACTAGTCAATGTACTGCCTGGACGTATCCCACTGATTCATGTTACCTTCGTCTGCCAAGCCCCGTGTATTCGCGCGTGGCTCGATCTCCAACTGGCGATGCCGTGACACCGATCGACATTTATCTCTTCATCGACTGGTTGCAGCCGATCATATTTCTTGTCTGGACGAACAATAAAAACGGTTGACAGAGCCGGCGACAAAACTTGCCTGGAGAGACTGTTTGCGGCAGCTGCTTGCAGAGTCTCAGTAAAAGTTGGTCCAACCCAGTCTGTCTTCCCTGACTTCTGATTTGGGAACCTTCGTGTCGTCGATCATACCACCCCGACAAGGGCAGCCCATCTGCCTCCCTTCACTCCGTCGCATGCAGCTAGATGGTTTACGCAATAGTTTCTCCAGGGCGAGGTTTACGCCAGTCCCTACTCCCTTGCAGTTGGGAGGGCGAACTGCTGTTTATACCCAAGGATTATTTCTTGCTTTTCTCTTCTGGTACTTGGTATCGGTCAAGACTATGTATCTACTAGTAATCGTTTTCTTTCAAACGACCGACCCCGTCATTTTTATCTCCATTTCAGGCAGCACGCCTGTTTCGCAAGGGCGTTGGTTCACGGTGGGTGCCCTAGGAGTGTTGTCCAACTCTCCGGTGTGCTCGTTCGGTCGCTCTAGAAGTATTTTCGTCTGGAGGACCACTCCTCGAAATTAGACGAGCTGAGCTGCGTGAAAGTCTAACAGCTTGTCACGAACAACTGAAGGAGTGACGAATTCACGTGGGGATGGCCTTCACCAATCAAGTATAGTTGTAGACCAGATTAAAGATATTCTGCTTCCCCTGTGTTGGGCTTATTTGCCGTGGGCAGGGGAGGTACGAGGTCCGATTCCGGAATCCGTTAGTCATTGAGCCACGGGTCCACGCTGCGTCTGCTCTGATAGGCAGGTGGAGAGGACATTCATCAGCCTGCCCTGATGGCCAACTGATCTCGATCCCGAGCTTCGGTAAGTCCTGGCCTGGGATTGGAGGTTTAGAGAGTTTAGGACGGAAAAAAAGACAACCGCGATCATTATTTACCGCCTCGTCCCTATCAGAAACACTCATCCATATGGGAAGAATGTTTTGGACAACCTTATTTTAAGGAGGACGTGGAAAGAACCACTTATCATTTTGTACAATCGAGAGACCTCGAGATATTTAAACACGCATGACTAACACCGCCTTGACCACCGCGCTGGTGTACCTGGTGTGGCATGCAGTTAGGCCTGGCAAGGACGGTGCTTTCAGTCGCGAACGCACATGTACGTTTCCCAGGCGCGTCGTGGAATCACACGTGTTTTGGTAGCCGCAGCTGCGCGCGAATTAGTTAGCCAATCAGCAACGGCGAAGCCAGCCTTTAAGTGGGTCAGCAAGTCGCCTGGCATTGATTGGGCGAGGTTAACTGATTAGTGGAAGCGCTAATTCATTGACAAGGTTTCAGCCGACGGATCTGTACGCCTAGATAAGCACGCAGGTTTTTTTGATTTCGGTCCAACTCTTGGAGTCAAGTCCTGCTAAATGGCATACAGGAGCCTCTGATAGCGCAGCGCTGTCTCGCCTTCAGCTTTGTTTGGAAAGGTCGCAGCAGGCCAACCCTGTTGTTCGGACGTAAGAAATGGATGGCGCGCATGTTAAAAGCGGGAAGAAATTAAAACAACAGCTAATCAATACTGATGGCCGGACTAAAAAGTAATAAAATGCAGAAGAAAGCGTTTATTTCCAACTTTTTTAAAATAGCCGTTAGCCCTCATTCACGGTGATGTAGTGGGTAGAGGAAAGTTTCTCGTCTCTTGTCTAACTAGAAAATTTATGACAAGGAAGTTTGCAAAGTGACTCCATTTGGGAAGAACTGGCCGAACCATTAGATGTTCCGATGAAATGCAACTAGTTTTCACGTATATCTGCACTGGTACCATTGAGAAAATTCTGTCTTTGATAAGACCTAGTCAGTCTCAACACAGTCGCTGAGACTAAAGGCGTTTCTGTCCCGTGACCAATGCGGTCGATGATTAATCGATTTTCTCCCGGCTGCATTTCTGGATAACGCACATGCGGTAGTCGCCTGCGCGCAACGTCTGGATGTTGGTATTATGGTTCTTCTCGAAAATACTAACACTCTAGGAGCTCTACAGGATTGCCTTTTATCTTATCTCAGCGAACAACCGCAACAAAAATTGTAACGCAACGTGGCGATTTTTGTGTCATGTGTACAGTAGGTGGGCTAACTCACAAAATTTTAACCGCAATTCCGAAATGCGTTTTCGTTCCGAAAAGACTACTTAAGTAAGGTTGTAAAAGTTATCGTCTTGCAGCATAATTCTATAATACATCAGTTACCTCAGGATGCCGACTTTCGAACGAACGTCTTTCCGACCGCATGCGAAAACCACACTCAGTAAAAAGTGACTACTTAGGTAGCGCGCATTTTCCCCATTATTTTCGATGCCCTTAAAAATGCAATCTTATTTCATGGAAAATATGCGTAAAAATATTAATTCTTCTACTCATTCTGTAGAAAATGGCGTCTTTCTCCATTTGTATACCCGAAGGAAGGGCATAATTTGGTTTCAAAAAGTGTCTAATTGTAAGATTTTTAAATACCGTGAAATGACCGCTCATAAAACATCGCGTCTCTGCATTTGCTAATGTGGCTTGCAAAGCTTACAATATGAATAAACGCCACTGCTAAATTTTACGAATCCCATATGGTCTCCTCCTAATACCGTAGATAACAGTACCGTCTTCAGTACGTGGAAAATATATAGCTTGTAGTTTGGAAACCTTGAATGCAAGTCTAAAGGCAGGTGGGATTCAAAATTATTTGGAAATTGGAAAACTTTTTTAAAATCGAGTGATACCCTTCCTTCCAGTATAAAATTGGAGTAAGACGACACTTTCTACAGAATGAGTAGAAGACGTTTCTGTCCAGTGACCAATGCGGTCGATGATTAATCGATTTTCTCTCGGCTGCATTTTTGAATAGCGCGCGTACGGTAGTCACCTGCGCGCAAAGTCTGGGTGTTGGTGTCATAGTTTTTTCTCGAAAATACTACCGCCTTTGGGGCGCTCCAGGATCGCCTTTTATCTTTTGTAATAAAACGGCCGCGACAAAAATTGTAACGCAAGATGGCGATTTTTGTGTCATGTGTGTGCGCGAATCTGGGCCGCGCTACCCGCACGACATCGACCCGCGCCAAAAAACGCCAATTGGCCGAGAGCCACCAACAGTGCTTGCGATTAGTAGGGCAACAGCGCGCCATACTAGTGGTCAGACCGCGGTGCAGTCTCGCCTGATTAAGCGGCCAACAAGGGCTGCCGCACGCTTCAGATGAAGGGCCGTCCCCCCACGCCTGCCGCCGACGCAAAGTGATCGTCAGGGGGAACCACACCAACAGCATCACTCTCACCGCCACCGCAACCAATCAGAAGGTCGGAGCGGTCGCGTGCACTGTGTAGACTGCAACGGAACCAGAAGGGACCGGCGGCGGCGGCGGAGGTAGCAGGAAGGGGGGTGGCGGCAGAGGAGGACGCGCAAGTTCGTTGTTTCGAAGCGCCCGCCGGCGAAAAGTCGAGCACCAGGGTCAACACACGCACGTTGCCAACGCCAAAACCGCCCTGGGGCAGGGGAAAGGGGAGCACGCCCACCCTGGCGAATGACGCGGCAGGCGGCCGGACGAGCGCTGCATTCGAATGCCAGTGCCCTGCCTCGACCTCTGCAGGGTTGCGGCAATCGAGAGGAGAACGGTACTACAGCTAGTAGCAATTGCGTGAAGCTGTTGCGCAGGCACCCTGCCGCAGATCTCAAATCGACTTGCGGTGCCCAGCCATGCAACGGCGTGCTACGATCCTCGCCACCTTCTGCTGGGCCCTGCTCATCTCCATCCATGTGGTGGCCTCCCAGACCTATCAGCTCGAGGTACCTGCAGGTGAGATTACCTTCTCATGCGTTGTCTGTAAAGTCCTCCTGGCCAAATCTATTCTCAAAACCACGAGTTGATTCTCTGCTTCATTTTGGTTATCTCTAAGCGGCAGCCTGTTGATTAAGTCAGATTCCGTGAAAGTATGATTCGCTGACTTTTGCATTAAGCATGATGAAAGAAACCACTCTTAAAACCTGGCGCTAATTGCGTCCTCATATTAAAGGGCAAACTGTGCCCCTGAGTCATTTTACTAGACCAGAAGTATAATAACCTCACCATGTGCATATTTCGGCAAAACTGCGGGGTAAAAGATACACGGCGAGCACTCCCTGGCTATTTTAAACAAATGAAATTGACGCAGCTGGGTCGTTGTGAAGTAAACTCTTTCAAACAGAGAATTTACACAGTTGGAAAGTGGAGTAGGTCTCAAGTTTTCCGACTCTGTGTGTTCTAAAGTTACCTCTATCCGCCTTATGGAATGTCCTGGTGGTACGAAATCACAAAATACACGAAATATTTGTCATATATGTATAGAAATTATAATTAGTTAACAAGATAACCGTTCAGATTGTCCAGGAAAGGGTACCCGCTTAAATCACGGATACCAAAAGAGCCTGAATTGGTAGTTTGCCGGAGTACCTGTTCTCGTCCTCCGACCGTTGAATTAGTTTGTCAATTCCCAACCCTCCTTCCTATAGCTCTTAGGAATAATGATAAAATCCGAGTTTCTGGTGTAAGTTCTCCTATTAACACCGAAATTTCGAAATTTACCCTGCATTTATTAGTTACAGGCGGAAGCATTGTCTTTAAATTTTAATATATTCTACTGAAGTAATCAGGCTTTGGTAAGAATTCAAATGATGGAATCCTTGATACCTGACATCTTGATTCTCTATAAAGATGCTGTCGTTTTCGCCCCTGCAGCTAGTTGTATAATACAAAACTACCTACTATACTTGCTTGAGTAGGTCCTACTTTGTTTATTATTACTTTGCACACAGCCTACCGTTGCCAGCCTGGTAACTTGACTGATCTCTAAGGTGATAGGTTATTTTGCGCAAGCTGTGCGATTATATTGTGGGGCGTCGAGGATGTGGGGGTACTGGAGCGGCCGCTAAAACTCTCGCCTCCTACCAGACACCAAAGGCGGTGAGGGAGTAGACTGGCTGGCCACCCTCAAATCTGTCGGGTCAGTGAACATGACGACCGAACTTGCTGCGGCGAATCGGGCGTGAGTAGTCGTCAGAATGGGGTGGAGACGTCACCGTCTGTGGCTGAGCCCAGTACTGGGATGAAGTCGGTTCACCTTCTTCGACGTAGGCTGGTTTGACGCGATCAATGCTGTCAGTGCTAGTCTCGCCGTTAGGATTGATGACAAAATTATTGTCCAGTCATCGAAGGACTTTGTGCAGTCTATCACAGGGGGATTGGGATGGCCGACGGACAGAGAAACGGCGTAATAAGTAGGCAATGGAGCGGCTGCTACAACCCTCCCAACACCCACAGTAGCTATAGGACCGAACGCAGTCAGGACGCGTTGGAAGGCAGCAAGGTGACAAGAAAATCCAGTTCTCTCTCAGATCTGCGGTCAGATTGCAATGATTCCTTTAGTTCTTATGGCGTCTTGTAAGATCAGAACTTAGTGGAAACTGGTCCGCGTAGAAGCAGAAGGGGGGCGTGGGGGACGGTGGACAGCAGGCCAGTTCGATCATCGCATCTACGCCCATGTCCAGTCGTTGTGAATTTGTCTAACACTTAGAGCACGAAGAGTACGCGAGGGGGGAGCAAGGTAGATGCTGTACAAGTTCACTTTACTCTGATCCAATACACTAGGAAGTCACTACTCTGTCTCCCGGGACAGTAATGATGCCTATGCATGACGGTGGGTGAAATACTAGCCCGTCGTTAGCCCTATTCCATTGCGATCTCGATCAGTCATTGCGCGAAGTCGAAGTCTTTGGAATTCTAAGCCAATTCTATGCCTCACCTATTAGTATAAGAAGCTTGTAGCGGGAACTCGCCTACCGGGAACCGGGAGGGAGAGGTTGAGATCTAGCTCATCTAGATCTTTTGACCAGCATCGTCGTGATGGCATCCGCTAGCTGCAAAACAGTATTTCTACTAAATAACTGGGACAACCGTTTATTCTGAAGTTACTTCTCTAATTAGGCTTACAATACCCCTTTATCAAAACTGTAATTGTGCAAATCAGAAATCAGGTCAATAAGAATGAGAAGGCGAACGATATTTCGAACAGGGAACAAGTTCAGTCAAATGTGGAGGTGGTCATAGCTCATACTTCATGGCGCGGATCCTAGAGACTGACATTGGCAGAGAACGAGAGAGAGCAAAATCAATAAAAGTGTTTGATGAGCCATCACAACTCTATTTCCCACAGATTATATCCATGTTTGGACGCCAACTAATAATCTGACTTACGCTGATTGACTTCATGTGTTTCTGCTCGAGCACTATTCATGGCCGATTGTTGGAGAAGATGATCATGCCAAAGAGGGGAACGACAAGACAAGGACGCGTGTCGCACACGGTCTTGTCTCCACATTCTGTGTCAAGCTCCTGCGGGGCTAATTCGGATCTAGCATTCGTTAACTCACCAACCAAACCACATATAGAAGGAGGTATTGAAGCCCTAACCTCAATCCTCCGGTGGTCGCAATGAGGACCGAGCAGTGGACACACACGATAGTCCGACGCGCTACATCGTGTGTCCTGCAGCACGGTGGCGGAGGGACGGCGACATATGCGTGGATTAGGTTATAGTGAGAGTGAACTTGCGCAACACCTACCGCACCCTATCCTCTTCCCCCTCCGGTGTCAAGACAAGGTCAAGAAGACCGGAGGTGGGAGAGGGAGTGTGTGACTGGCACTGAGCAAACCCGCATCTAGGCGGGTCACCACGCCCCCCGGTCCAGAAGAGACACTGACCAGGATTTTATACACCAAGGAAATGGCGGAGTCGGCTAGGATGCAAATTGGCGCGGCGTGAACATGGATCTGGGCATGTATTACCAGTAACTCATATCGGACTCCGATCTAGCCCTGTGTTGGCCCTGCGCATCTACCCCCTGTACCCTTTTAGGGACATACACACACAACAATAGTTCGATCGTCGATTCCGACTATGTCCACCGAGTTCTACACAACAAGGTGCAGCAGGCACGGTGGCTCGCGCGTTAATTAGTTTATAGTGAAAGTAGACTTGCGAAGAATCTACTGCACTCCCTCTTCCCCACTAACGGCCTGGACTTGGCGTCAAGACAGAGTCTAAAAGACCGTAGGCGAGGGAATGGCACGGCCGGACCCGCACCTAGGCGTGCCATCACGTCCCCTGATCAACAACGTGCATTCGACCAGGATTCTTCACCAATCACAACAGCAACACCCCAACGGGGATCAAAAGGACGAGGATGATGACTGGGCAACCATGCCCACCGTCTGTATACCCAGCGGGATCGTAAGCGCATCTACCGGCAGGGAAGCAGGTGCCAGGGAACTACATAGCACACGCTTTCAGACCTTGAAGGGCGACACGTGGCCCTGCACTTATCCTGGGCCGTCGCCCTTCAAGGTTGGGTAACCAAACGGTCGTCGACTGAGAGACACCACCCATAAGGCACACGCACACACACAGACACACATACAAGACACACTCTTCTCATGCACTTGAAACTGTGCACCCACATGGGGCGATTAAAAGCCAACAGTTAGCAATATAATGCGCTCTTGGATTGCTGGAAGTTAAAGCACTGTTCCGTTTTGACAGAATGTCTAGGCATGACCTAAGTAATCCGACGCGAGGAAGGTCTCGAGATCTAACATATATAACATTCATATAGTCAGAATCCATGTAGAAAACATAAGACATGTATGCAGATCACATTTGGTGACCCACGACACTTTTTGGCTAGCATGAAAACTATGCCTATACCGCCTAAGATATGGGCGCCAACCAGGACAATGAGGTACCCTAAACCGCCGCTAGCAATTCATTGTAGATACAGGCGTGATCACGTAGTCTAACCGGTGCCCGGGTAGCTCTGCTTGCAGTTCTCGAAGGTTTCCGCATAAGTAATTGAGCTTGAGAATGCTTAGTTGGAAAGACACGGCTAGAAGGGGTCTCGAAAAAGCACTGGAGCAATATCATAGGGGTCTTAACCACCTTCTGAATAGGCCCAGACGTCTCTCATCCTGTTTCGCCCTATGCAT
>CACRXP010000024.1:0-26207 GCA_902702965.1 Spirometra erinaceieuropaei
TTGGCTAGCAATATGAGTATTTGGCGAAACTTATAAACACGTAAGTTAAGACAGGTAGCAAGCTTGGAATCCACACAGGAGCTTAAAACGTAGTCTTCTTGAGGTAGGCAACTTGTTTCTCGTGAAACTGCTTCTAATGGTAAAAGCACGCTAGGCGCCCGTTTTTTGTGTCGCGCACTCCACACCAGTGGCGATTTTCAGGAGCACTGGAACACCCGTTGTACATACTTCCGCGGTCTCATATTCCATGGAAGTTAGGAATACTCTAGAAAGCTTCAGTCACCACAAAACCTTATTTGTCCTTGCGAAATCGAATCCGACAAAGATTCCGTCTTCGTGGTGTCTTCTAACACATTCGCATCTTCGTTTAACCCAAGATGTTAATTATAGCAATATGGGAGTCCACTCTATGCTAGTTATTTTGAAAAGAAAATGGTTAAAATCAAAATTTGTCAGATGCGTTTTAGAATGCGGTAAAATTAAATAAGGCTGAATGACAAATTTACCAGGTCTCAAGGGAATTTGACGATGTTAATGGTTAGTTAAATTTTCGTTTGCGTCACGAAGTCGCTTAACACAAAGTCCGTCGGAGGGCGAATCCCACGACTGACGTTACAATACTTACACGGAAATTTTAGGGGAAAAGAGTTTATTCCAAATAAACCTATAAACACGAATAGTAGGGTGAGTTAGTGGAACCAGCCGACCTTTCTGATTTCCAGATGAGCCTTAAAACTGCTTTAAGGAGACATTTTTTAGGAACCTGCCGGACAATGTCGGCTTATGATGGAGGATGGACGTTTCTGGTCAAGTTCTTCATTCCCTCTTTGTTTATCCAGATACACAGAGCACAGTTAGTTAACTACTCAAAGAACGTCTAATCGTTCACACAAATCGACTTTTAAATGCTCCCCATAACTTTCAGTGAAAATAATTCATCTAGTAGTTAATCGCCCTAAAAACCTTAGTTTCGCACTATTGATGTGTCGAACGCCAAGACGATTCTTCCAGCAGATGTCCCTGCCTTAGGAACGGAGACAAAATGGGATGAACGGAACCTTGTTCCAATCCATCCCCTTGCGGCCCACTTCTTAATACGAGCCATGTGCTATCAGGGAGGTAACGAAACAGTGGCAAATAGCAACGTCCACCACTACACGTTTTGGTTTTTGGGCATACTCCTTATAGATGAACAAAGTAAAGTACTTTGGCCCTTGCAATTGTATAGATTTAATGGTAAATGCTATGTCTAGAGAAAGACTGTTAGTGAGGTTTCACTTAACTGAGGGTAGGATAGGATATGTGCAAATACCCTTTTATTTGACCATGAAAGGAGGAAGTCCTCAAACCGTTTTGTGAGAAATAACAAAATGTGATCCTTTTGGCCATTTAATACACGAGTCATGGAGGGAAATATCCAGGTACATCGTCCTCGTACAAACGATTTGTTTAAAAGTCCAAAGGGATTGTTGAATTTTACAGCAGCACGCTATGGGGTAAAAAGTCTCTTTTCGGCAAGGAACGAGAAAACGTTAACTGCGAAGTGCTAGTAGCAAGCAGTATTTTATATTTTGGCACTTTCTAGTTGACCTTTATGCAATGACCTATAGCTTTTTCGATCAATTACCCAAACTCGTAAAGTGGTCGAGGACTTTAGGTGGCGATATTTTCAACCAGACAAATTTAGATATAAACTCCATCTCACTGAATGAGTAAACTCTGGTCATTTATGACATCTAACATTTTCCAACTGTCACCTACGTCATGGTCAAATACAACTGAATTGTTAGATAGAGAACGAAGTTTTTGGAAAAAATCATAATTGAAAAGGCTTAAACTGGTACAGTTATAATGAATCTATATAGGCGTATTTTTCGGAGTATACATTCATGTTTTCGCAGGTGGAAAACATCCCCGAAAAAGATAAAAAAGATAGGGGGGCAGCTTCGGCTTATGTGCGACCACCATCATCGCCCTTGTCATCGCCATCATCAGTATCATCCAAACACTCCCGAACGTCGAGTCGGGAAGACCCGTGGTTCGGACCATGTTTCAACTGGCTCCAATGTAGGATGTCTCAGAGAGGGCTACTGTCTTCTCCATCACATTGGTGACGTTAATGACAATAAAACAGATGACAGGATTCAGAGGCGCTGACCGACACAAGTTTCTATCGGTTGTGGATTCTAAAAAGTGGCTCAGCACCAACTAGGGCATGCCCAGAATCAATCTTGCTGTCGATGTTGGTCGCATGACTTTCAAAACAGTTCATGACTAGGCTGGACCGACGTATTTGAATCCGTACATGATCGAGCTGATTTTGTGGGCTGGCATAATTTCATTGCCAGAAAACTGGATATGTTAGTGGACTTAAGGATCGTTGAACAAGACTTCTGGTATTTCTTCCTTCCTCGTCTCGTGCTACATACACAAATGTTTGGTCAGGTCATAAATTGACTGCAAAGAGGGTCCAAACTTCGGTCAGGTTGACACTGTATAAGTACTGGTCATCCTTTTCTCCCGGCGATGTCGGAGTTGCGCAAACCACGGGGGAGTCCAAAGAAGGCAAGGCCCGACTAATGGATGCGGGAACGCTCAGGGTACGTGAGAGCGGTCGACGTGTAAAGAGTGACTCCATTGTGCTAAACCCGTTGCCGTCGGACGAGCACAAAACGAACCTTGATCCTGCATTGACAGTGTGAACATACATTTAGATGTTGAACCTCGGAGGATTACGCGATCAACACCATGACAGGAGCAGATGCGCAACTGAGCATGAGGCTTCTTGCCGCCGGTTGCATCCACTTCGGGCTGACCATCAACACGGATCAAACGGTGGTCGTGCAGCAACCGCCGCCAATGCTGCACAGAGCGTCCCTAGCATCACGGGCAACAGCGCCCAAATGAAGACAACCTCGCTCACCGGATCTCGAAAGCCAGCCACGCCTTCGGCCGGGCTGCAGGTATCCATCTGGAACCGCCACGAACTTCGACTAAACACGAAGACAAAATGTAGAGGGTGATTATGCTGACGTCACTATATAGGTTTTGACATGGAGAATCTACACTAGTCAAGCCAGGAAAATCAACCAACTCCACCGCAGCTATCTTTGATGGCAGGACAGGACTGCGGACACAGCGGTTTTGGAGCGAACCAGGATCCACGTCATACTGAGACAACTGCAACTGAGATGGTAAGGCCACCTCCTGAGGGTGGACGATAATTGACTCTCCAAACGACTCTTCGCAGATGTCGCTACAGATTTTTGTCGACATGGATGACGAAACACGTTGACAAAACGACACCATAAAAAGCCCTTTAAAACAGTTGCAAATCAACTAGGAGACCTAGCATTATCTCGCCCAGGACCGACAGAACTGGAGAAAAGCAGAGAAGATCGAAACAGCTATTGATGTGTCCAGCATGATAGCAACTGCCCAAGTCTTGATCCACAACGCCAACCCCTTCCTGTGTGCCTATGCTGCCGGCAAATATTCCGCGCATGAATCGGATTCTTCGGACATCTCAGGACACAATGCAACAACAACCCAACAATCCCAGATGTCGCATCCACAACTACCCCCATCAACAAGCCTGCACCAACGCCCACAACGTCCTCGACGAGGACCAACTTTGCCGTCGGTGAACACACCCCTGTTGCTGCGCCGGCCGTCACTTTCTTCATCCCTACCACATACACCGCGACGACGACGACGACGACGACGACGACGACGACGACGACAACTACCAGCCCTCCCACTTCCGCCACCGGCCAGAACACATCCGGCACTTTGTCAACCATTACCTTCTCTATCATCACACTCTCAACCAGCGATGTGCATTTAGTCCCAATTTGTCCTCATTACAATCGCACACCCACCTCACGCATCAACTTGATCGGTCACTTGCGAATCCATCTCACTATGACAGTCGCACCAGTGATAGGACCCTCCCCCCCCCAAAAAAAACACTTGTCCATCCGCGCTCAGCATCCGCAATGTCCCCGCCCTTTCACTTACCTCCTGTACCTATTCGGTCACAAAGGCAGCGGAATCCACCGCAATATCGATACACTAAGCGGACACTGAACACTCAACAGCTTTCTTATCCCCAGCCCTAACAAATCCCTATCTACTAGTGTGGACACCGCTAACAGCATCACAACGACAACCGACCCAACATCCCCCAACCTCTCCTACCCACTTTGCCACCGCACATGCGCATCCAGTGTTGCCCTGGTGGGTCACCTACAAATCCACCTATTGGAGACTGGCGAACCAGTACCAGGTACACCAACATACTCCCGTCGCTTTCGCTGCAACTGCCCTGATTACTCTCGCTCATTCAGCCATCGCATAGGCCTACTCAGTCACATGTGCCTCCACGAAAATCTGCTGAAAAAACCACCATAGACTAGACCGCGTCATTGCACACTTTCCAACCAACGCATAAGCCACACATAAACATCTCCAACACCACACAATACAGGCACCCTCCACGTAGATACTAAGGGTGCTCTGCTCCCTCTCCAGTCTGCCCCTCCCCCCTGATACATGTCAGATAGAAGCATTCCATGCCTGTGAGTATCTCTGGTGCGTGCATGCTGGAGGCAGATCGTGTGTGGGCCACGCGCAGACGGGCTATTCTTAGCTCTATCAACCACTTCTACCAATATCAGCTTCAGGTGATTGGCCGGCTCCCTCAGTCAGCTTGCGCACTGGGTAGGGAAGAGCGAGTGAGGCTGACTCAGCACACTCTCTCACTAGAAAAAGCTGACGCGCCTGAGATCATCACAGTCGGCCGTGACCTAGAAAATTGGCAGTTCATGATTCCAGCCAGATAACGCAGTTAGTCCATCGTGCGTTTATGCGTAGAGTGGCCGATTCGTAGACTGACAGACAGATCGCGATGTCTCCTTCTTGACAGTTCGACTGCCGTGACCGAAAATGTCCACCTTGTGCTCCACAACATTGTGGGAGCAGGCGCGTTGACTAGCGCGTGATTTCTTTTATAGCAATAGTAGATTTAAGCTGCATCTAATGAGCTCCATCCTCCTCCTCCTCCCCCACCCGGACTCGGTGTCAAGGCATATTCAAGAAGGAGGCGGCAGAGGGCGCCGGCGGCTGACGTGCCGCACCTAGGCGTGCCGCCACACTCTCTGGTCCACAACAAACAATTGACCAGGATTTTAATCGACAATAACAAGTGCGAAGGCTGGCGCGGTCGAGGCCGCCACACCGACTCGGATCCCACTAGGTGGGAGCGTTATAAAGGCCTCATTAAGAAGGAGCCATTTCAGCCTGATTCTCAGACTGCTAGTCCGTCACTCCACACAAACACACACCGGACTGACTGCGATGTCAAAGTTATCCCATCAGTTGGCAACCTACCAAGCCACTGCACTTAGCGTATCGTGATAACCTCAGGTTCCGGTCACACACGAAGCAGAGGAACCACATTGAGAACGAGCCGAGAAACACGCTTACCGCTTCCTTGAAAGGTGTCGGTGTTGTGACATTTTCGAGGGATGTATGCGGGGTGCATGTGAGGATGGGAGAATGCGCGGTTATTCGGTCGTGTCTGCAGTGATTTACCGCAGGTTTGCTGAATGAGCATGTGGCCAAAAATGTCCTTGTGGTGGCTGGATGTGCGAGGGCAGTGTGAGTATTTGAGGCGACCGCGTCTGATGCATGTTGGTGCTCCAGGCACTAGTTCGTCAGTCTCTATGCGATGGACTCGCAAGTGACCGACCAAGCCGATGTGTGTGGGGAATGGACGACCGCCATAAGGATAGATTGTGACCGAGTCCCGAACGCTCGGCCCAGCGCTCCAGACTCTGCCACTTCCTTGTCAGAAGCGTTGATCCCTTGGATCTGAGAAACGGCGCTGTTCCTTTCCTTGGGTGACCGTAGATCGCCTTGGTCGCAGGGAGGACGTTTTCCGTTTCATTGCGGTCTACATACCTCTTGATCTTCTCGGTCAATTGAGCCATCCAGGCGTGCAGCATTTCTCGACATCGTCGCTGAGCAGGACGGCCTCATTGCTAGAAGATCGCCTTGTTTGCATGGGATGGGTGGCCGATGGAGGCTGTATACGGGTTGTTTTTTCGGCGAGCAGGTTGTTGATGTCTGCGTCGTTTTCGTCGAACCAATCCTGGTGTTGATAGCGTAAGCGACCGAGAACACCAAAGACGGTCGAATGGACGGCGTCTCGCAGTTAACATCATCAATACTCTACGGTGACTTTGACGTCAGTGGCTGACAATCCTTCCATGTGTTGAGCCAACTGATTGTTGAAATGTTAGCGGCTAGCAGGCAACTTCAACATGACAGTATTCAACTTGCCTGTTGGTCACTTACCTTGTGCCTCCTGCGGGGTTACAGTCGGAGCCCCATCTTGGAGACGACGAGACAGTGGTTCTTGCAGCCATCAGTGCCCCAGATCGCCTTGGACACCAGTACTTCCTGTCAATCACGTCTCCGGACGAGAACATAGTTCGGCAGCTGTCAGCGCCGCGATCGGACCCGTTAGTTGGTGGGACGTAGGCGTTGATGATGATGGCGAATTGAGATCCACGAAGAGGCAGGTACAGGTTCATCAGTCGGCTGTTAATGCTCTGCAGCAGACAGGGCAGTGATCCCACGATGTCATTCCGGATGGCAAACGCGACGCCGTCGTCTCGCCTCTCTGCCTTTTGGTGGCCGCTCTAGAGGGAGGTGTAACTGGCACCCACCTCCTCCAGCTGACCCTGTTCGGAAAAGTGAGTCTCACTGAGTGCAGCAATGTTCGCCTTGTAGAGTACCGATTCTCGAGCGACGACCACCATCCTTCGTCCCAGTCGGTTACTCCTAGTATTGTCTAAAAGGGAACGAACATTGCAGGTTGTCAGAGTGTGCGAACCCACCCAAGCAGCCAGTCGGGTGGGACAGAGTCGAGGGAGATGCTAAAGAGAGAGCTTGTTGTTCCTTGTTTTGTTGTTTCGACTGCGAGATTTACATCTACGAGCACAGTATACTAGAAGGTGGTGTTATTCCCCAGCATTTGTTTTGGGAACCTTTTCTAGACCCTTCCTCACCACGGGATAAACAGTGTCATCCCAAGATGCGGCAGCTTAGACATCTTAGACGGCTGTAGGGCTTCATCAGGGGTCACGTCTTTGCTTAACGGAAGGCGATCCATGTTAGCTTTGGCCGCGTACGGGATTGCATGTCGCCCTCTGCGTAGGACTTTTTGAATTTGGGAGGAGGGAGGGATGAGGGTGGGATGATGATGATGACGACGACGATGATGATGATGACGATGATGATGATGATGATGATGATGATGATGATGATGATGATGATGATGATGATGATGATGATGATGATGATGATGATGATGATGATGATGATGATGATGATGATGATGATGATGATGATGATGATGATGATGATGATGATGATGATGGGAAAGGGGGATTGAGGAAGGGAGGTGATGAGGGGGATACGGGGTGTGGTAACACACAACAACGGGTACCCTCACCTAGTTGGACCCGCCGGTCGAGGCAGCTACCGGGCTGTGGCCGCTAGGCAGAATCTAGCTTATTAGTGATGATAATAACAGCGCTGTTTTGGACAGGAAACGCTCATAGTGGATGGCTGGTAAGTGCCACTGAAGGCAACGCAGAACCCTTGTTAGAATGAAATCTACGAGAGATTAGAAGAAAAGACAACACCAGCATGCCAGAAGCTCATTTTCTGACGAAATTGCTGAGGTATTTTTCAAGCCATCCCTAAGGTAGCTGGAGACCTTCATACTTCGTCGTAGATTAGCCAGCGTCAAATTAATCAGCACAGTTAACACATAAGCAGTCATTGGGTAACCTTAAACCACTAGTATGAAAGAAAAACAGATCAGGAGATAAGACGGTTGCTGAAGTATTCCACAGCTATTATTAGATTGGGTAGCTTAACGGCTGCCGGATAGGATACATTCAGTTGGGGGACAGAAGGGATGTTTAAGCTTAGAGTCATGGATATTTGGCCAACGAAGAGATGCTGTAGAACAGTATTGAAGACGGATTTCCACTCATGAAATGCATATGGGAACGTAAAAAAACATTCGCCTATTCATCTGAGAGCCGTGGTGGCCGTCAGAGCAACAAAAACCAAAGTGCTGCTTCTGTAGCGGCTAAACAGCGAGAGTGTACTCAGAGCGCTACAATCATTCGGCAAAATTCCGTGCTGGAGGAAAAGGCAGAAGTCACCAGATTGAGGGGTTTATTGTACGCAGGATTTGAGCTGCCGTCTCGGGCGGCAGTGCTCGCCAGCGAAGCCAGGGCCGGTGTTGACTGCATTCAGTCATGCCTGAGATCCGTGACACTGTGATGGCAGCGTCTTTTGTATGTTTTTGGATCAATCTGAAGTTGTGTCCAATTGCTGTGCGTTGATTTGTCGAGGGGTCGTGTTCAAGTGGGCTTATGTCGCATTCGCATGGGGATGTTGAGTTCAAGTGGTGCATAGGCAGCTGTAACTCTGTGGACGCACGTACGTCCGATTCAAATACGGTCCAGTGGCTGCAGGCCAGTGCACCTGGATTCGCTGATTGAGAAGGTTAGTGACCTTGACGCAATAGGGCCTTGCAGAAGGGCGTCAGACATGACCATTATGGCTGTCGGCAACAGCTCGCTGCCAGACACAGAAAGAAGTGATGGTGTCGATCGTGAGACAAACGATGGAATTAATGATTTGATCCAACACACATGCGGATTTGAGAGCTCGTGTTGATGATGACAGGAGTAGCTCGGACGGCCTACGAGGGTGACGTGACGTGCATGGAGTTGAAGTTGTACCATCAGCAATGGGTTGCTGGCGTGATTTCCTGAATGGGTATCGGTGAGCTGTCGTGTTGGCATGAGAGGAAAGGACATTTCGGACACAATGTACCCCTGTGAGGCCTGAGTCAGACGAATGCATCAATAAAACAGGCTCACTGTTGTCTAGACACAAAGGTTGAGATGAGATGTAGCATCGAAAGTTTGGAATTTCATCGTCGTATATACAGTAGCATGTTGAGCGCATTAAAATATTTCGTTGATGATGGTTTCGTTAGTAATGGGCAGAGGAATATCTCGGGAAAAAGAGAAGTGTTCGGATGGCAGCATATTTGGGTGACTGCTCTACACAGTTCTACTGGGGTTTGACCAGGGCATGTTTGGCTGAATTTTTTGTTAACATCCATCTCAATTACAGACAGGATGTCGCGACTGCTTTTCCCTATCCGCGGGTACGATGACTACCACAGGGAAACGGCAGGCCGAAGTCCAGTAGAAATTTTGTGACGGTTGTGGTCAGCCACGTCTGGTAGTTGCGTGTTCGCATCGCGTCTGGGCGGTGTGTATGCCTGTCGGCAACACATTTGACTTTTATGTAAATGGTAAGAAATTCGAAAAATGGATAAAATATGGTTACCATATCTTAACCAATTTGTTGAGGAAGCTTCGAAAGCACTATTAAACAGGAGGGATGTGTGTGTGCCAACTGTGCGTTTTATATGTGGTGGAGGTTTTAACACTACGCCAAGCACAAGGCATCTTATTTTTCCTAAAAGCAGGTTAATACGGCGCGCCAGAACAAGCGCGAGCTGGACGGAGTAGGATTTAGAAAGGAGGTTGAGACGCCACCAGGTCCAGAAGCCATTGAGCAGATGGCGCTCTGAAGACCCTACTGCAGCTACTGAGACTAGAGACTCACCATTCAAAGCATAAAAACCAGCTATTGAATCCCACGCAAAGCAAATCTTGCCGATGACAACCCTATGAATGCGCCGTCCGTCGCAATAAGCGGCCAACAAGCCTATAGCAGTTGCAATCTGCATCACCTCTGGTCGACGACCATCTCTGACAGTGTTTACAGCTGTAAAATTATTTCAATTGTAATATTTAGATGGTTTTTTTAAATGCCTATGATTTCGAAAGAATAGGACATATCATTAAAAAATATATTCTGAAACTCAGAAGATTACAGCGAAACAAGGGAATATTCATCAAACCGTACAAAGGTTCTGACCTCGTTCTAATGAATAAAAAAGTTAGGTTTAGAGACTGGAATCGATCCTTGCTGACAACGTTAAGTTCGAAAAAGGATGCAAAATGAGGACCAAACAGAGAGCGCAAAAGTCCAACTAACAAAATGCCCTCTGAAACTGAAAGGTCGAGGTTTTCTTAGTGAAGAAAAGTTCGTAGCTCTTAAACCCACAGGTAAAATAACCCCAAGGCTACGTGGTTTGCCAAATATTCATAAACCAGACCTTCCGATGCAGGCGATATTGGACATGGATAATTCATCCTATCACGCAATGGCGACGTGGCTGGCAGAAAGGCTTAAGCCGCTTCGACACAGAATAGCGTCACATATTATACGGGACACATTAGAATTCGTCGAGTACATACTAATCTTAGTGGGGGAACGTTGCTTTCCTTGGACGCCGCGTCTTTGTTCACTAATATTCCTCTCAGGGAAACGATATAATTTTTGTGTCAGGAGATTGGAAGGTACGATTTCCCAATCGGAATGCCCGTCGGCGACCTAAAGGCACTACATTTTTTCTACACGGCAAATGTCTAGTTCAATTATATGGTCAATTTTACCGTCAGATCGACAACCTAGCGGTGAGATCCCCCTTAAACCTCCACTAGCCGATGTCTTTATGAGAAAGCTACAGAAAAACTAGCCCTTTCCAGTTATAAAGGACCTTTACTGCCATGCTCAATATGTTGATGGCCTTTTTGCAATAGCATGTGAAAAGCTTGCTTTGAAAACCCTCCAGTATAAAGTGAATCAGGCTCGCTCAGCGTTAACTTCCAGTTAGGAAAAAGAGAACGGAGAGTGCCTCCCCATTCTAGACGTCCTACTTAATCGCATGCCGGATGTAGCAGTTCGGAGAAGTGTATTTCTCACACTGTCACTTCAAGGGGATCCGGTGAGCGAACCTCTATATCATCGCTTAGACGCTGCTATCGCGCGCGTGTACCCAGACGCTAAAATAAGACCAGGTTTCACAAGCACTCCGCTTCTCCGCCTTGTAGGCAAGGATAGACTGCCTTTGCAGATCTCTTCATTGTGCATCTACGCCTTCACTGTGGGACAGGTTATATTGGTTGAACAAATAGGCGCTCATCTAAGCGAATGCCGGAGCAGCATCCTGCCTGACTAAATCAATATGTGGAAAAGTCCATCTCTGGCGCAGATGCGGCTCACTTGGTTGACAGGGAGAAAAGGAGAATAATTAGGAAAGGAACTCCTCTTACTTTGAAAGCATAAAGTAAACAATTTCAGCAAAAGTGAGCTTCATTCGCTGCAGACGGAAAATAAGTTAACAAATTACTCAAGAGTCACAACTTCTACCCAGAAAGAACCTATTATTGTGGCGACGATTCACGCCTTAGTTTCTGTATTTCTGTCCCTTCGCGCGTAAGATGGCGTGTTAGGAATGGCAGTACAGAATACTGACGTGCCGATGTACGGTAAGAGATAAGTCGAAAACCACGACGCATGGGGTGGGACGACTTACAGAGATTATTTCAGAATGAACTAGACGAGCATCGTCATCCGGAATTCGACCAGAAAATTGCTTGACCATTTTGAAATGTCGTTGTATGATAACACCGACTAAAACTAGCTAAGAAACATCAGCAGCAGAAGAGGGTATTCGGAAAACTTGTTTTAAAATTAGCATATCTTTTGGAGCAACGCAGGAAAAAAAGACAGGAGAACAATAAAGAATAAGTGGAAGAATGCAGGCATCCGTGAATCGTCAGACTAAGGGTTAAGATATATGCTAGGAAAGTAAACGACTAACTTTAATGAAAACGGCTCTTATGGAGAGAAAATAAAAGATTCGATGACAGAGTTATACCAAGGCACCTGAATGAGGATGCCTCGTTGAAAAGGATGCCAAAGGATTCAGGGCGAGGAGAGGGTCGCAGTCGGAAAGTACACCGAACTTATTTTTGATTATTTACTAGGAGACCATTTTCCAGCGAGCATACTGAGCCGTAAGCCACCGGGTAGATGTCAATCACGCATTCCAAATCATCTACAAAGTGTCGGCGAGACATTCCAAGTTCCTGCAGCGGCGGATACTGGCGATGGCAGAGGCAGTGGTCATAGTGTCAATAAACCCAACCCAGTGCTCGCATAAAGCATCCATAAAAGCGCTAAGGCTGCCCTGGTCAAAGACGAATACGGAATCTGTGTTCACACCTCCTGCCAAGTCGCGTTACAGCGACGAAACAGAGACGGCTAACTGTCGGCCCTCTTCCCCCTTCCCTCCCCAAGCCCCTGACCAGAACTAGACTCCGAACGCCCTCAACTCTCTCCCCCATATTTACGGTTTATTGGCTGTTTAACTTTTGCTACTCCGCAGGCCTAATGGGAATAATTGGAAGCTTACGTTCATCGGACTTGACTTCTTAAATACCCATAAATCGAAGTAACTGCCCTAAGGTGTCCGTAGAACCAAGGGAAAATCGCATGACTTCAACTTTCTCTCTACTGTCAGCCCCAGGATGTGTGAATAGAACGCCACGACCTGCCATATCCTCTGCCGCATCTGTCCAGTGGAAAGCCTACGCTCGCAAATTGTTGAATTACCCGCATTGGATTGAGGAGAATGCAGCATCGGCAAGAAGACGCAAAGTCCTATAACATGGCCGGTAAGTCACCCTACTCATTGTCAGCGTGAACGGAAAGCGACTTTCGAGCAGTTTATATCCTTGCATTCGCCACGAGCAACGGACTAAGCCAAAGACCCCTATGTGCGTCACTTGCCTTAAGTCGTATGTTCGCCATGATGCTGTCAGCCACCTGCAGGCTGAATTCGTTGTTGTTTAGCACAGCCAAAACAAATTCGGACCTTCCAAACTGTCTTCGTGTGTGTGTGTGGACGCCCACGCGCCGGTTGCTATAACTGAGTATTTGCCGAAAGATCTCACACTGACAATAAATATAGAGAAACTGATGCCGACGCGCCAACCAGCTCGTTGCATGCCACGTTGAAATCCCAGTCAGGGTGAGAACTGCCGCCTCTCCACGTGGGTAGAACCGTCCTACTGGTGTATAGCGGCTGTCGTATGAGCTCCCATTTTACTATTCGACTGACTGCAAAATCTCAAAACCAGTCCAAATTCTTATGAATTTTAACCCTCCAAGTGAATTAGCCCGACTGACACTTTGCCTTCAACATTTACAGCAAGACCCTAGTGTTGACATTCTTGTTGCATGATGCTAGAAGTCTGATCGTCACTGAAGGTAATCAGCCACTTTCGTTTTTAATTGCCATGACGGTATTCTGAAAGTCGAAGAG
Source organism: Spirometra erinaceieuropaei (assembly GCA_902702965.1). Classification (NCBI taxonomy): domain Eukaryota; kingdom Metazoa; phylum Platyhelminthes; class Cestoda; order Diphyllobothriidea; family Diphyllobothriidae; genus Spirometra; species Spirometra erinaceieuropaei. Next base: position 13,346 of record CACRXP010000024.1, read on the forward strand.
CTCGAATCGGGTGACAGATTTTTAAATGTTGAGATGACCTTCATTCACAATATTTCTTCTGATATATGTGAATGCGACCCAAGTAGAGTGGCTATAGGTTGCGATTTTCGAAAAACACTAACCGAGGGTTTCCAGTGCGGCAGGAATTTATCCGCACTTTTCATTTTATCACAGCTTTTGTTGTGTCCAAGATATTTAATCATTCGCATAGTCTATTGAGTTAGTTTAAACGGAAGTAGAATCCCCGAGCTTACTCAAAGCCCGCTGCGAAATTCAATCTTCCATTGTCAGAAGTGAGGTATGAAGTACGCATTTTTGCCAAAATGTTTATCATTGAAATATGAGACGTTGTTAGTTTTTCTTGCATTTTAAGACATAACCTATGCTGTCCGTGTTCTTAAGATTTGAAAAGTGCAGTTAGGCATCCTCCTTAAAACATATCATACATTTTGATATGCTTCTCTAGTAACAGCCCCCTAAACTCACGGATAAGGCTGGCGAATAGACATGTCTGCGTATGTTTTGCAAGTAGTAGTAATGAATCTTAGTAATTTAGACAATATTGGCGGTCACGTAAGCTTGATGCGTTTAGCGATAACAAGTTTTTTAAAATCGAAATTTCCACTCCTTTCTGAAAGAAATGTGAAAAAAGGCATTTCAGCGTAAAAGGAATGACGGTTTGCCTTTTTCATTTTCTGATTAAATATGCTCTGTGTTAAAAGACAATAGAGATTTAATCATAGCAAATTTTCTTGATGGTATGGGATTTTTTTCAAAGTACATTGAGTCAAGAAAACTAATTGTTTTTCAGGAAAACACCCTCTCATTTTTATTTGTAATTTAAAGTGGAAGTATGTTACATTGTGCTCAGTTACGCTGCTTTACTTAGGTAAGTTTTTTTCCATTTGATGCCTGACGGAAGACGTGAAGCAATGTTTGGTGCATAAAATGTTAATTTAGTCCGCAAATCATCTTGTTATCAAACCGCTTATCTTAACGCATCTAGGTGCTTTCTACTTTCATCGGAACACTCTACACAAACAAACGAAGAGAATACGCAATAGCCAAATTACCTCTCTAAGGACGCACGGTTACCTAACATGATTTATCAAAAACCTTTGTGATGCAATGAAGTTTCCAGACGTACCAAATAGGTTAGTTTTCTAAAATACCATAACAGCTTTTCAAAATTCTGTAATTTATGGGAGTTTTAAGTTGTGACATATTGCATATAGGTACATACCTATTTAGGAGTACTAGGAATATTCCAGGAAATCAAAACAATTTAGACCAAAGACGAAGCCATTTGATATAGATCTAACAGGAACTCGAGAGTAAGTTATGCATGGATGAAGTTGAAACGCATCATTGCTCGGCCAAGAATCGATGGTATACGTTGGATGAAAATGCTTGTTTTTAATATCAGAAGGACGAGAAATGGTTTAAAATCCATTTTGCACACGGTGACATAGTTGATAGATTATTTTATTATTTGCTGCACTTAGGTGTTAATTTGGTAGGATGATAATTCTCATAAAGCAGTTAACCCTTACAAGCAAACGTTTTAGTGTCGTTCTAATAACTACTCTGAGCTGCTTGCTAGGACCTGCCGGGCAAACTATGAATGACTTACAGTAAGCTGGCTAACTCATTAAATGTCAGCTAAAATTCCGAAATGCGTTTTCGTTTCGAAAAGATTAATTAGGTAGTGTTGTAAAACTAGTCAGCCTTCAACATAATTCCATAATACTTCATTTACCTCAGGATGCCGACTCTCGAATGAACCTCCTTCCTACCGCATGCAAAAACAACTCTCTGTAAAAAATGACTACGCATGTAGCATGAATTTTTCTCATTTATTCTCGATGCCCCAAAGAGTGCAATAATATTTCATGGAAAACATGCATAAAAATACTCATTTTTTCGCTTATTCGGTAGAATAATACGTCTTCTTTCAATCTTATACTCGAAGAAGGGGTATAATTCGGTTTTCTAAAACTTTTCCAGTTCGCGAATAATTTTGAACCCGCTCTACCGTCACACTTGGATTCGGGGTTCCCAATCTACAAGCCGTATATTTTCCGCTTAAAGAAAACCACGTTTCTCTACGTTAATTAAGGGGGACCATATAGGGTTCATAAAATTAGGCAGTGGATTTGATCCACATTGTTAACTTTACAAACCACATTGTTAAATGCAGAGATATGACTATTTATGAACGGCAATTTCACGGTATTTAAAACTCCCACAGTTAGAAACTTTTTAAAGCCGAATTATGTCCCTCCTTCGAGTATAAGATGAAAAGAAGACGTAATGTTCTGCTAAATGAGTGAAAGAATGAGTATTTTTATACATGCTTTCCATGAAATATTATTGCACTCTTTGGGGCATCGAGAATAAATGAGAAAAATTCATGCTACATGCGTAGTCATTTTTTACAGAGAGTTGTTTTTGCATGCGGTAGGAAGGAGGTTCATTCGAGAGTCGGCATCCTGAAGTAAATGAAGTATTATGGAATTATGTTGAAGGCTGACTAGTTTTACAACACTACCTAATTAATCTTTTCGAAACGAAAACGCATTTCGGAATTTCAGCTGGCATTTAATGAGTTAGCCAACTTACTGTATATACATGTTTTCTGAGTTCTGATTTGCTGCTGAGTCCAGGTGGTTTTGCAGTCCTCTTCGTTTTCGTAATGCCTTATCTTGTAATGCCTTAAGTAGCACTAAAATTGGCAGCCTATTGGGACAAGATCAAATTAATAAAAGGATAAGGAAAAGTCGCAGGCCTCACGATAGCTCTTTCCTGAATATTTTTTCTGCATTTAAGCTCTCTTTTCTATCCGGGCGCAAACCAACAATTTAACTGTCTTACTTCCCACGCCTGATGTAACATTAGAAAGCTTTACTTTCAGCCAGACGAGGTTTTTGAAACAAAAACCTGAAAACCAGCCACAAGTGACACGTCACATTAAGCAAGCGCTGGCTCTTCGAAGTAACGTTTCTGTTGTCGTTTAAAAATGACGATCAGTATACTCGAAGGCCTCCAAAAAGAGCCCAAATTTCACTTTTTGTGATCTCCTCTCACACACTTCAATAATAAGGAAACCTGGATTCCCTGATATTTGTGCATTAAACACAGAGCGAAGCATAAGATTCAGGCTGTCACGCCTCCTCAGTATGATTTTTATGTGTATTATATTGAAATGCCACAGCTAAGATAGGACCCGTCCATTCTTATTCAGCATACATGGATCTTCTTTCTGAAAACACTTCTAAAACACCGTTGTATAGTCCTCAGGAATCTGCGTCTAAACTCTTTCGCATCAATAATAGTTTTAATGATCTGAAAACCAGATGAACTTCCAAACTCAGGTGTGCCAAAGTGGCACCAAGCAATATTTGAAACCGCCCTTCTACATGGAGTATGCTACACATTTTTCAGAGTGAACTGTTCGAAGGGGGTATTAGTAATGACACAATCTGTCCTGTGCAGTTTGCTAGAGCTCTACTTAATGCGCCAGACTTCCGAGTGTGGGTGATATCGAATGATGGTTGGCAAGCTGAGAGTGGGGACATTAAGCAGGACTTTGGAGGCTCTAGATCAGTCTCGAGAGGCCACGGTCTCTTTCTCTGCAGGATATGCTTTCGGGCGTTTCGACCGAGATTTAACATTTAACTTGGTCGATCTGGGAAAAATTTGTATTTCAGTTGCCCTCTGTCGCGAAAGTGCATTAGGTTTTGAGATTTTCTGAAGACGGAATTCCTACATTAACTGAGAACTTTGGCTTGATCAGCGTTTTACTACAAAATTCGGCTGGTCAGTCCCTTCCAATGAGATGGCGTGTTCTTCTACGCGTTCTTGACAGCCGCTTATAATCCTCCCCGATTGGTATCGGCTCCTACGAATTAAGTCGGACGTAAGAAACGGTAGTTGAGTGTAAGTATTATGTAGTTAACAGTCCTCTAGACAGCCGACAGGGCAGAATATTAATTGACCGATGAATTTTCATCGTACAAACATAGTAAATTACATTTGGTAACCTAGTCACTTACGAAGAAGCATATATGTTAATGAATGCGTGGGCAGCAAGAGTCGAACAATTAATAAATGCATTCCTAATCTTGGCGGAGTTTATGAGTGTTATATTCACCACAGAAGCGCTCAGTTTACCCAAATGATGTTAGAAAGGTTAATTTATCAATTAACTTCACAAGTGGCAGCCGAATCGGATTTGAATTTAGTCCTAACTTGGCGTCGCAATATTGTTTCTGTCGATCTCATCGTTTGAACTGGTGGGTCCATATAATATTTAACGAGGTGGATGAAATGATATGATTGAAAGCCCAATGGACAGTGGGGTTGCGCCAGGCGTTGCGTTTTGTTTACTTGCTTATTCCGAATGTACGCTTTAAACTCATTATAGTAAAGAACGGAGCCTTTTAGCCCGGCACAGGTCATTCCTAGGTGAATTCCCATGCCAATGACCATTGTGAACCAAGTTTGTGTGCTTGGGATAACTCGTGATGGCCTGATGTGCACCTAAATAAAAATATTTACTAGATAAACCCTTGTGGGTTCGAAAACGTTCCTCTCTCATCGGAGGCAGAACGAAATAAGACAATAAAGTCACATTTTAAGAGACCAGCAAATAGACCGCGTTCAAAATTACTTACTTATTCGTGAAATGTTCCCCTAAGAAATAACACCATCATTCTATCAGACAAGTTACTGTTTTGCCACACCGGAAATTCATAATGTGAAATGAATGTTATGGCAGTAGTTGTCGAACATGAATTCCATATCTCCGCTGAAATATTTGCTGATTATTAGTAGGGATAATATTTTAGCTATCCATTTTTAACTTAAGTAATTCAGTCTCAATAGATTGAGAAATAACTCGATATTTTTGAGATAACTCCGTGAAAAATTACGACAGCTGAATTGGGTGCAGAAGTAAGGAGGAACGGCGTTAAATCAAACAAACCAGCAAACTTGTGCCGTGTGATGAAAATGATGCAGCGTCATTCGGCGAAGTGCGAGCTTTGATAATTATTTCACATTTCTGGTCCAATATCATCTTCAAGAAGACGAATATGATGGAAATTCTCCAGTAAAATAAACTACTCAAAATACACAGGACACAAAACATTATGGGGGCTTTAAGGTAATCATTGCCGCATTTGCCTCGAAAACTCATCGCAAAATTGTGGTTTCTCCAAAAATGCTAAACGTCTGTCTTAGCCTCTGTCTATGACTTGAAATCCCGAATACATAATACAATGCTTCCAGAATTAGCCTTATCATGTTGGTTTCAATTACAATAACCTACTGACATTACCTCTTCGTGTGATCGACTAAGTGAACCAAAAAGCAGGCCTCGAGATTCAGTGACCTCCATCGCTGTCTGAAATGAGACGGCGATTTAAGAATATAAAAGCCCACCTAATTGGCAGAAGCGGGACTTTTATAGTCTCATTTGTTATTTGTTAACTGATGGCTGGCCCCTTGACATGGAACACTACAATAGCTTATAATTCCGCGAACTCACCAATCAGGCCTTCTAACAAAGACACCTTTGACGCGGTCATGAAGGCCTCGGACCATACGAAAGGGAAACATTTCCCATGCTTAAGATTGCCGTTCAGAGTACAGAGAGTGCTCAGCGGCAAACGGCCAACTAACTTGAAGACTACGTACATAGCATACTATTGGTGGAAATTCAAATTATGAGGGGACTAAGCATTAGCGTTGTAGAATATCTTCTTATGTCACCTCCAATTGCATTTTGCGCCTGTTTTCCTTCTCCATACGTAACGCAATTAACGGTCTGTTGTGTGCTTGTTGTTAATATCATGGTGTTTTAAAAAAATATTAACACCAAGCAAGTTAGTATTGTACTCTTCAGCAGTTTATTTTTTATTTTTACTGAAAATAATTTCTAGTTTAGTTTTGTGATTTGTTGGATTCATCTTGAACTGTTTCGGAGTCATCAAACTGAATGTAAATGTTTGCAGGTTTCCTAATTTCCACCTGTTTTCTTATGTTACTTACTAGATCCCTCGAAAAGCAAACTCTTTTCGGAGAAATACTTGTCTGTTTATTCAATTAGCATTCATAGTAGATTAAACGAATTCAGGCTTTTTAAAGTTACCGCGTGCGAAAGGCATTTCGAACATGATTTGTATAAAACATCGTGTCTATTCCAAACTGCAAAAATGACAAGCAGCGCTCTCGAAACTGCGCGCAGCATAGTCTGGCTGAGTCCTATTCGTATAACTCCACGTGGCCCTATAGATATACATATGACAAAGTGATTTTGCATTTTCTGTGGACAACATTGATAAACCGGATGAGTGTTAACTTGTAAACAATCATACAAAGGTTTGGAAAGGCGCCTTTATCGAATATTTTAGAAATTTAGGAAATTTGGGCGATAGACCGCCGCTCGGCGTTAGGCAGGCTACCGATCACAAAAAGTAATTAATGACAAGACAGTTGTTTTAGACTTTTGTTATACCTACAAACGCATGGTTGTAATGGTTTAGGAGAAAGAACTATACGTAAAAATTAGAAATTTGAAGAAAATTTTTGCTTCAAAACCTCATTGCAATCCATGAAGTTATAAAGAGCCAACCCTACTTTTCGCACATGCACTGCACAGGTGAGTATGTGTTCTGTAAACACGTGTATATATCTTAAGGCGCTTGAAGCACGCGCAGATAATTTCATACTTATTAACATGATCGCATATAATATGAGAACACTTGTCTAAGCAATGGTTGCCAAGTTCTCGAAGGCGTGAATATGTCTATGTTGGTACGCTCAATCCTTCCTCTCCCTCTAGGTTTCAGGTAACTACACGAAAGTGACACTGTTCATTTGTCTGTGGGGATTAAAGAGAAAGCTCACTTTTCCAAAATCTCCGAACCAGGCACTTTGGTCTTAGTCTTGTTAGTGAAGTCAGAAAGGGAGATGAGGGAGGAAAACGAGGTGTACGCTGAGACACTTCTCCTAGACTTATGGACTACCATTACCATTCCTGAGTCGTTGTGAGCAAGAGGAAAACCATCCGGATCCCTATTCGGCAGTAATCCTTGCAACATTTATGCAAATGGGGCTTACTCCCAAAACCATATATATTCCTGAGTGACGCGTATGGGAATTCTCAGAATGAAAACCAAAGTGACGGTCTTGACGCGTTGCATCTTATGCAGTGGAAGGAAGATAATACGGTGACGGCCATACCCTTTCGTCTCGCAGTAAAATGCTTCAGATTCAGAAGGTCGGCAAAAGGGAATTATGTGAAATATAGAGTGAGAAATTGTTATATCCAGTATGCTAGCAGATCGTTTAGTTTAATTTCCATTTACCCAAGACGAGTAGAAAGTCACAAGCTGAGAAGAAAAACCTGCTCTTTTGAGTTATTTTACTGGTTTTGAAGTCCATCCTGGGGGAAATGCATGAATCAACAAAGTAAAATGATAAGCCGTGAAACCGACCAGTCGCACAGAAACATATTTTTTATATGAAGACAGATACGAGAAATGGTTCCTAAGCACGCAATAATAGCTTGTCCTTCCAAATGCCCACTTCTTATTTGGCATCTTTACCTGAAAACGCTGACTGATATCAACCTTTTCGTGAATTCGTGGCCCTATTAATGGTCGCGACCTATCACACGTGATCTCTGATGGCAACGAACTTCCAAACCACTTTAAGAGACCTTTCTCGATGAAACTTCGGCGGGAATACAGTGTCGCAACACTTAGGATTGTCTATTCCCCCACCAGCCTGTCTTACGGGCGGACTACTACTACTACTACTACCACTAATACTACTACTACCACCACCACTCCTACTGCTACTACTACCACTACTACCGCTGTTACTACTAATACTACTACCACTGGCGGGAATACAGTGTCGCAACACTGAAGAAAACTTTTTCCCCCGTCTACCACCACTGATACGGCGAATACTACTAATAATCCTACTATTAGTACTACTACTACTACCACCGCCACCACGGCTGCCAATGCTACTCTACCAACGCTTACAGTATGGGTAACTAACTGCAATAATACTAGCATCAGTAACGGAGTGTTGCGACACTGGTATCCAACCGAAACTTCTTTGAATCAAGTACAGTCATACGCTTTAGAATATTGTCTTAAACACGGTCATTCAAGCACTGTAAAGCGATTCTCGCATTATGATTACAAGCGCTTTCAGACCTCAGGAGATATCGTTTGGCCTTTACTTTGTCTACACGTTCTGAATTTTGTTAAGACCGGGTAATTTGACTGGGCTGTGAAGTCTTTAGCCTTTACCTAGATATTTATCATGGCTGTCGGACGTTCTGCTGCCTTTTATCCCATTTGCCTATCCCCTATGTCATGTTAATTGGCAACAAAGTCATATATTATGATATATGCTTTCTATAGCGCCGTATTTATCTTCTTCTGCATGATTTATCACTAGTGTTAACTAATATTTCGACCCAGACTGTATTTTTTTCTTGTCGGCGGTCCGACGACAACTTTGTTTCCCGCATGCTTGAAGCATTTGTAATGGCACAAGGTGATGGATAATCTCGCCGTCCGCAGTTAAATGCAAATGTCACTGGAGACGTCGTGTTTTCAATGTTTACAAGATCCGGAGGCTAAAATTTATTTTATTTCTCCTGCTGAATTTTATCTTAAACGGCAATCTAGATTGTCAAAAAAAATCATCTCCTTTGTCTCGTTAATTTTTTTATCGAAGTATGGAGGATATTCAATTTTATGCTATCTTGATATTTCAAACAAATGCAAGCCACGATTCGTAATGCCTACACACCCGAACGAATCTTTCTAAAAGGCAAAATATAGTCGAATAGCAACACCTGATATGACACGAAATTACAAGTATTTCTGCAGAAATACAATAAAAGTTTTATCAAATTTTGATGTAATCTTCCAAAATGAAAAATAGTATGCATCAAGCTTGCTCAATTCTTCCGGAGTCTCAAAGGGTAAGATGATCTAGGACAACAGTCGGGCCCTTATTTTTCTGAGATAATTCAATTTTCGCGTACATGAATTTTCTTATTTAAATTGGGGCATTTCATTAAGACATGCTGTCCATAAGAGCACTTTCAGGCGAACGTACTTTATTTACCTTAATACGTTCATGAGCCTTAATTTTCATTATCAGCTTTTTAGCTCAATATTCGGGAAACAACTTTCCTAATTTCGAACTCTTAATCACATATTCCCACAAAAGTATTCAAGTTCAATGAGTTCTATTGTGGATTTTTGCCTGATTAAAATGCATAATACCACGTGAATATGCCAGCTTTCCATGCCACCAACTAAATCAACGCCTTCGGTTGCAGTTACCTTTAACGAAGGCTTCCAATATGGGGACTTTCATGTTATCCTATCTGCGTTGATGGTTTAGGCGCCTTGTGGCAAAAGTTAATAGTATCCGATGTTTATCCTCCGGAATGGTCCCTGTGTTGTTTCTAATATTTCTGTTACCTTGGTATAACAAAACACAGAAAATTCAAAATATTTGCGCTTGTAATTAACTGGAAGTGTTATTCGATGATGTATTTGAAAAATATAATATTGAACTGGAAACGTTTATTAAGAGGATTTTCTTAGCAGATTACCAGGGATTTTAAGGTGCATTGGACACATTTAAGGGCCAGTTGGCAAGGGCTCGTCTGTAGAATTCTTCATTTCCTTTCCCAAGGATTATCGTTTGCTAGTAAAGACCTGAGCTGTCATTCCCCAGTTTACGGTTATCAGTTTATTTGTGTAAACTATAATCTAGCAAAATACGCCACGGGGTACAGTCAGCAGAAAAGCTAAGAAGTGGAGTGGTTATAAAAGTTTAATGGCTTAATGATGCAAAGTTTCGAGGAACTCGTTTACCCTCTTGGCCTTAAATGTTTCTCCATACAGATTATTAAGGCAAATTCCTGTACAAACCACGGATTCTGCTCGGTTTCGCGCTCTTTATTTGTTGATATGGGTTGAGATTCAGAATGCAAGCTCAAGCTACTATGCAAATTTATCTCGTAGCAACCACACAAAAGATGCTTTCCGATTATTTGGCGCTTAAAGGAAAAAGCATTCAAAAAACCCTTTTGCCTATAATTTTTTCAGGTTAATTGGACAGATGTGAAAAGACCGTGAGAAAAAGCCATGGATGAGGTCCTTTGCAGTTCCTTTTAAACATTTCTAATATTTTTTTCTGTTCCATTGCAGATAAGACGCAAGACGGAAATGCCCTACGCGAGGTGCCTTTTGGAGATTTGAAACTAAGAATCTGTATGCCGATAGTTAACGCATGACTCACTTCGCCCACTCAAGGGCGCGCCCAATAATTATTGGCGAGAAAAATATTATGAAACTTTTAGCCGCAAACATACCGACGCCTATTTTCCTGTTTTCAGTGTCGAACCAGGTGTTTTTGCTCAACCACTCATTACTGGGAATTCAGCTACTAATTCCAGTGGTGCCGTAGACCTCTAAGACATAACGACACTTCAGTTATCTTTCTGAGAGTATATCGCCTCTTTCATCTTCATCATTGTACTTCTTAAACCAACGGCTTTTGATAAGTCCGGGAAGTTAGCAAAACGATGCCAGCGAAAGTGTTCGTAATTGCAGGCTTTCCGCTTAAATAAACGCTTGAGCTGATAGCGTGTTCATTATCGCAAATCTGGGAGCTGTCCACAGATAAACTGGGGAAATATCTATTTTGACTGCAGAAAGTAAAAGAAGAAACAAAAAACTTGAATTGCTTCGGGAGATTCTGAGTTTTCTCGGTCCCCGTCGAACGAGGAAGTGGAACATATCAGGATACGTTAAACTGGGCAGAACTATCGCAAAAGTTCTCCAAAAATTATGATGAGCAGGAAAATGGCAAAGCAAGAAACAGCTGTGCTTCGCAAATGCTCTGTGCAAACTATTGCCAAAGATAAGCATACTTACAGCAGGTAACTCGACAAGTCCAAACCCCTACGAAAAGATTCAGATGGCTGATTGGGGAGCATATTCATGCTTTTAATAAATTCCCGTCGGCCTAGTACAAGTAAAACATGTTTGTTTTTCTACACACTTAGGGCTCGAGAATATGCGGGAATGGGGTTAAAAGAGACAGTGAGGGTTATGAAGAGCTGCGCCATAGGGAAGGAAAAGGGCGTCAAGGACTGTGTGCAGTTAACCGAAAAATGTACGGAGTTGTTATGTGCTCGTCTCTTGGGCTTATCTTAGCCGATATCTTCATGGGCAAGCTGGACAAATCTTAACGAAGTAGTCAGGTTAATTAAATAAGTCATAACGGTTGCTGCGTTGATGGCGCCCTCGCAATTGTCCAACAGACATCAGCATTACCTACCGCTTAGATGTCCGATTCAGACATATCCTTCGATGGGGTTTGCGATGAGGAAGGGAATGGCAAGTTCGTTCCGATTCTTAGACAACCTCCTAAGCGGAAGCCTTGATGGCAGTGTTCAGAAGAACGCCTATCGGAAAAAACTTCATCAGGACAAATATAGGAATTTCAGCAGCTACGTATTTTTTCAATAAAGGCGTCAGTCGGTCCATTTTTTGATATAAAGGACTAGAAAAACATGTTCAGCAGAGAGCATCGCCGAAGAGCTTAGAGAGGTCCAGGATCTACTTCTTGGGACCGGGCATCCTGAGGGATTTACAGCGAAAAATACTTTCGAAGGACCAGTGAAACCAACCATGAGGACGACAGAAAAAAACTCCGTTCTGTAAAGGCCTACTTCCAAGGGACGCATGGAATGAACTCCTATGTAGACGCCTTGACCAAGCTGGTACACAAACCTTCGCAACAGCAAACGTTCGTGTATTTTTCTCGACAAGGGTAAAGTATATGACCAGGGTCATAAAAGGGCAACCTCTGAAGCTTTTCTTACGGGAATTTTGGTAATGGGGTTTACGCGGGTATGGCCTCATAACAGCATAATGGGGTCGCCTTAAAATGAAACTACTCGAAGTAGCTCCCGTATCTGGTAGAGCACTATGGGCCTGCGTGTGCGAAGGACAGTACCGTCTTTGATTCAGGCTGAACATCGCAAGCCTAAAGAAGGCATTAGAGAACCTTCTATCTTGAAAACGTAAAGGAGTAGGTCGTGTCGTAATGTTTTCCTTTGGGTACTCAGATATGACGGTGAGTTAGGCGGAGGGAATTTGCACAGGAAGACGTCTTTTGCAACCCCTCAACTGCGGACAAATATGTTGTCTTTTACTGGAGAATTACATGTAGAAGGTACAGAACAATGATCCTATAAAGATTTTTGCAACACCGAGTCCTCGGCGCGGGTAAGTTAAAAAAATGTCATCCCGCCGGGCTTTGAGCTGTCAAAGAGCGTAACTGGATTCCGACCAAAAACTCAACCGAACAACGTCTACATAGATAAATATGGTAGGCAGTTTATGGTAGCAACCCCATCCCAGTCATATACTTCATCCTTGCCCCTTTCTCAATCAATCATATTTTATACGGAGAAAGAGAGCATAGCTTGTCCGCTCAGACTACCTCCATGCCCATTTATTCCTTTTCTTGCTCCTGTGGAACAGTTTTATACTGACTACCAAAACTGCATAAAAACGCAAAAACCGGAAGTAACGTTTCGACCAACCTTTTCCGTAAGGAGTTTACCCCAGCATAAACTGGCCCAGTGGTTAGTCCGATGCATTGAACCACTGAGGTGCAGCTTTGCCGTTAACACTATTATTAGTAGAAGACGTGGACGATCTAAGTTTACCAAATTAGTACATTATATTGCTTGATATACAGCTCCTGTTCATAAAAGTGTCGCTGAATGAATACTCTG
>CACRXP010000024.1:26287-44347 GCA_902702965.1 Spirometra erinaceieuropaei
CTTTTGCAAAGGAATTGAAGATCCCGATATACGCTTTGTTCTGAAACGGAAATAATGCACGCTGTCAAGTGCTCCAAAAAGTTTGAGCAAAGTTGCAACTTCCTACTTCAGATTCTGTTGGATGATTCTTGACATTCTATTTCGGCCCGGGTAAGGCGAAAGGCAACGGCAAATAATAAGCCTTACACTTGCTTCAAACCTAGACAACTTTACATGAAGCCGACTTGTGATTTATATCAAGATGCGATTTTCACAAACAGAAATGGAACCAAAAGATCAGAAGGAAAGGTCTTGCAGAGGCTTGTAAATGCGGTCGTTAAAACTGCAATGAGTTTCTACTGCAGTGAGTGAAATTGGTTCTATTAAATTTGTATAAAGAGCTCTTGCGTGCAGAACTATATAGCAGTTGCTAACGGCGATCTATAGCACGCGAAATTCCTCATAAGACATGCCTTAATTCACGCAAAATCCCCAATTGTTCCTCAGTTGACAGAATGCATCGATCAAAACACTCACCTAACTAAAGAAACCTGGTAGTTAATGAGAAAAACAGAAATATTGACAGTAAGATTATTTTAGTTCGAACAAAATATTTGCTTAAGAAAAGCTAAAATCGTAAAAAGTACGGAGTGTCCAGCCGAATGAGTGAGTATGGTTTGTGGAAATGCATGGTGCACGTCCGTGCAGCGAAGTGAATAACTAAAAGTTCAATCGGCGCTGGCGACGATATCTACTGCTTGCCATGTGCAGTGAGCGCAGGAATGGTGACTTTCGCGTGAACTATTTAAAGTGATACCACGCATGCATAGTATCCGCTAATCTCTTTCTCCCCTCACCGCCAAATCTCCTTAGCAGGAGGGAGTCAAGAAAACCGGTAGCGGGATCGGACACAGTGACGGACAAAGTCAAACAGGCCGTCTGCGTGTGCCACGCCCCGTAGTCCGACTTTTTACAAAAACAACAAAAGGACGGCTAGGATTCTAGTTGAGTTAAATTTCTTTGTGTGCCACATTCGGAATGAACCGTCGCAGCACGACTCCTCGTCCGGAAAGATTTGGATTATCCTGTCCGTGGACAGCCTTCCAAGTCACCACTTTAAGTTCCTGTTGTTAGTTAACAAACGAGGCAGTTGGTTTCTAACCAGAAAATGTGCTGGTATGCCGTGGAGACGGAGGCCCCAGAGACAGCTTCTCTCCTCCCTCTTCTATGCAGTTGTCCGTTGTTCGAGCGGGGCAACCATCTGATCCTGGGAATGGGCACAAGCAGGTTGACGCGGTGTTGGCTCCCGCCTAGGCGCGTCATCACATCCCCCATGTAAAACATACGCAAACTTTGCCAAGCGCGGTCCACATGTGCCGTAACCTAATATGCCTCCGTGTTCGTCCAGCGCCTCTCCCGCAAGGCCTGTTTGGCCATTGAGTGCGACAGGGTCCACCGTGTGTGTCATAACTTAGCGCGTGCAGATATTGTGATTTGCGCGTAAATTAGTTTTAGCGGTATCAAATTTGCGCAGTATCGTCCTCGGCCTCTGCTTTCATCACCCTGGACACGGGTCAGAACCCAATTCGCGTTGCTGGTCGTGGTGGTGGTGGTGGTGGTGGTGGTGGTGGTGGTGGTGGTGGTGGTGGTGGTGGTGGTGGTGGTGGTGGTTAACGGGGCGTCCGGAGTGTTTTCATCGATGGCGAAAGTGGCAATGGTGCTAGTTGTCGTCGCAGTAAGGTTGGAAGTGGTGGTGGGCGACAATGGCGGCGTGGGGTCGGGTGTTTACTCACTTTTGCTGATGATGGTCGCCGTCGTTGACGCCGCGAGGGTTGCTACAGGGGTGGCGGTGGAGTCATTTTCACAGGCAGTAGGTGAAGTGGTCTTGTTGTCGTTGTTGTTGTTGTTGTTGTTGCTGCTGCTGCTGCTGCTGCTGCTGCTGCTGCTGCTGAATTGGGTCAAAAGATGCCCAACGAGACCGGTCCCCGCAGGTACAATTTGCTGACAGTTGCACATGATGGAAAGTGCTGGGCATTTGATTTATGAGACGGAGGCACTTTAGACTTGCAACCGTTTTTTTACTTTGGCAGCAACGATTCGACTGGCTTTGCAAATTGCTGCTCCAGTGTTTACTGCCCTTCTCCAGGCCGGTCCATCCCTGACGAGATCTTTCCGGATCTCTAAATTGATTTGCGAATCGTTGACGGAGGTCGGCAGGGTGTCTTTGCAGCGTCGCTTTTGTCCTCATTATCAGTGAGCAACCATAGCGACGCTCTCATAGAAAAGTCGCCCGAGTAGCACTCGTCATCCATCATCGGGAGGTGATCGCACCAGCGTAATTAAAATTACCTCAGCATGACGTTGATTCTGAGGACTCCAGTCCGCTCGAGAACATCTGTGTCAGGGATCCCGCCTTTCCACCCCAGTTTCAGTTTTCATCGGAGGCTCCTTGAAGCGTGAGTGATTGCATTTCCTCGCCTGTTGCTTGCAGACAGTCCAGGTGGAAGATCATTGCAACAGCGTTGCCTTGTATATCCTAAATTTTGCGTTGGATAGAAGCCGTATCGGTTCTAGATAAAGGCCTGCAGTCGGGCAACTGCCTGGCTGACATTGGAGATCCGGTGTACAAGTTCACCGTCATATTTGATATTCCGGAAGAATTCACTGACCAAAAAGGCGAATTTGTCCACTGTTCAGAATTGAATGTCATAACGCTGATGCGACCATCCCATCGTGAGAGTGGGAATCTCTCAAAACACCCATATTTCTGTCTGATTCTCTAAATTCCATCATGATTCATTGTGTCTAGGGCCTTTGCTTGTCCCACGAAATGGTGTACAGGTTGGGTCACAGTTCTCAACACTTCTCCTGCAGTTGGCAGGCAGCAGAGATCACGTCAGAAGATTCCACATGTTGTCGGAATCTGCATTGGCTCTCAAAGAAAAGTACTTGCTCGAGGCAAATGTTCAGATGGTTGAGGAAAACGCGGGTTAAGATTTTCCTGCAGTGTTTAGGAGAAAATGCTTCCATTGTTATCACTGATTTGTTGGTAACCTTTCCCCTTGGAGAAGTGAATTTTTGTTGCGCCCTTGAAGTTCTGAGGGATTTATCCTTGTACTCATGTCCTCTCAAATGGCTTCGCGTGCGCTTCCTATACCTTTCGACTAGACAGCTGTTATACAGCTCTGGTTATCTCAAGGATATCAGGCGGCCAATCGATGTCCTCGTTGATGTACACTTGATTATGTTGGTTGGTTGTTTCTTTACATATATATTGGCGTTTCAACAGGCTTGGATAAAAAATGACAGTTGGTCATAAATTATTTAGGCCTCGGGAATATTAACTCAAAAATGCAGATGTCCTTTGAAGTTGTGACTTTCACCTTCATCGCGACCTCTTGGTCAACCGTGTAAAAGAGTAAATCCCTGCCATATCTCTCAAACAAACCGTTTTGCGCCTCAATTCACATTATTGCTACAGACCGCAAATCGGATTTCAGCAATCAATTGCAAAATCCCACCTAAATTCATCAAGACATTTCTCTGCCAATTAAAATCAATGACCTTAGGAGGCTACAAGTGGCTTATTCGTTGTCTCCTTTGCATGTGGGGTATGGGCTTGTTCAGTTAGGAACTACATCGTGTAGGGATGGCATGTCGTTCCATGCGCCTCGTGCCGGTAGCGGGCACTCCTTCCGATGGGAGAGAAAGAAACTTGGATGCATATAACTGACTTTTTCCTCGTTGGGAAGCGGAACGCTCACGAAGTGCTGGCGGTAAAAGCAATCGACGACGATGGAACGGATCGCCGTCTTCATATCCCATGATTAAACCACAACTGCATCAGGTAAGGTAATTACCCTTCTGTGGGATTTGTTTGTTTATCGCTTTGATTTCAACAACTGACTGTCTGTGCGCCTGAGAGACCTGCACGCTTCAGAGGACAACGCCAACTGCGAAATGCCATGCGCTTTACGGGAGCCGCGCACACCGTCAACATCTGGACTGACCCAACGACAACCACAAAGAAATCGGCAACGTTAACGCCAAGCAAAATAGGATACGCAAAGCCTAAATCACTGTGACCTCATTGTAAAAACTAGGTGCCTCGGTTGGACACGAACCCACGACAGCAAGGGAGGGCTTTAGCACAGCAAACGCTCTAACCATCTGAGCTACAAGGCCCCACGGAACGACGCGAGTTTAATCACATTTGGACCAAGTTTACCCGCCCAACCTACTGCAACGTGGCGATGGTGGTGGTGGCGGCGGCGGCGGCGATGGTGGTGGTGGTGGTGGTGGTGCAATCTGGTGGATTTCAGACTGTGCAGTAGGTTGGGCGAGTAAACCTGACCCAACTGTGATTAAACTCGCGTGTTCCCGTGGGGCCTCGTAGCTCAGATAGTTAGAGCGTTGGCTGTCCTAAACCCTCCCCTTGCTGTCAAGTGAAATTCCTTTTCACATTTTGTCGAAGGGTGGTTGAGGACGCCCCTAAAGCACACAGAAAAGCGCTCGAGGATCTCTGACTTCCCCTTCAGGAGGGCTACTTTATTCTCTGTCACCGGCGTTGCAGTTCCCTTGGCTTGTGAACCGCAGACCGCCCTGATAACCGCAAAGAAACTCTTCATCTCGCCACGGTGGACATATACCTGGATCCCTCCAGCTTTGCGAGCCACCTAGTTGTCCTGCATCCACCCCAGTCTCTGTTGTACTTACTGTCGACACAGGATGCATGCGGCTTTATTTCCATTGCTGCCGTTGGTGGTGGTGTACATCGCGTATAGACTGTTTCTCGCAGTACAGCGTCGTTGTCATCAGACAAATCTTGCTGCTGCCGGCGTGCTCGGTCGAGGGCTTCCATCTTGGTGATCTGAATGGTGACACGCAATTCCCTCCACCGCGTTTCGACAATGGTATGCGCTCCCAGGGTTTCCACCTCTTCCAGTTTCGAATTAATCCGGTCGTTAAAGCTCGGTCAGCATTTAGCCGCATCAAGTAAAGCATTATTTAACTTGCTGGTGTCATTTGAGCTCGCGGTTGCCTCCGCGTTTGGAGTTGGAGCTTAATCTAACAGCTGACAAAGTGGTGATACATCTCGTTTTTGGTGGTGCTTAATGCCTTAGTTACAACCATGTCAGGCTAGTTACGATTCTGACCAATGGCGCAATCCAGCGGATACGAGGGGTGCGAACAAGGGTGCTTCCACGTCGTCTTCTCCCAGATCAAGACTCAAACGAGACTTTTATTCCGGAGAATGTTGTGTTCTGCACGGGCGCGCAGAAGACCATTTCTGTTTTAGCTGCCTATACCATGGCTACCAAGCTTTCTCGCCATGGTAGCAGAGCCTGTCCCAACCCGAACATTAAAATCACCTAAGGCAACCAGTTTATCCGCCTTTAGCACATTTTCTGGGAGGACGTGCAGATCTTTGTCAAATTTGCTTCTCGTGTCATCGTATTTGGCCATTGAGAGTGTATAGGCACTGACGATGGTGACATATTTGTTCACGCAGAATGGTAGCCTTCTGATCATTAGACGGCCAATGATACCCTTTGGCAAGTAGGACAACCGTCTTATGATGCCATTCCTGAGAAGTCCCTCCAGAAATAGGTGTATCCATTACCCTTCCTCCTCCAGTTGGCCCTACCTGGAGAAACGGGTCTCACGGACTGTCGTAATGTCCACTTTGTAACGGACCGGAACCGTCCTCCTTTCTGAACCACTCGCCATTGGCTTGTCTAAAGGCGAATTAGTTTTCTCTGTTGCCAGAATGAGCAGTTTTGGATGTTTTATATGTTGTTTAGACTCTATTTTATGCGTTTATAGACTACAGTCAGACTAACGATGGCATACTTTGCCGAAAATTTCAGGAAGCAATCCCTAGACCAGCAAAAAATATGTGGCATTCTGATAGTAAATAATAAAAGAGCCTGAAAATTAGTTATTCGAGTGTGAATAACGAGAGCAGGATCGATCTAGTCTGCAAAAAACAGGTTCCCGGTAATCAAGAGGTAACTGAAGATCAGGAATATCTGTAAGAATATTTTAACTAAAATTGACAGCATCTATCGCGAAATGCAACAGGAAAACTTCTTTTTTGCAAACAGGTGACTTATGGGCACTTTTAATTAATTAACCTTCAAAGTTTATGCCATCTAGCCGAAAGACGGGTTTTAAATAGAAGGGGCACTGTCCGTTGGAATAAAAAACGGAAACTTTTTAGATTTGTAGAGATAGTTTAACCAACTCTTCAATTTATTTAGTGGACTTTTACAAATGAATGCCGACAATTTGAAGGAACTTTGAAGTCCTGCACGCTCTTCGACTCTGAAGTCGGCCGCTTTTTACAAATTGCGAAATTCCGCAACGAGTTGCAATTTTCCGGCTCTACGTGTTTAAGTAAAATTATGAAAAATGACGATCACCTGGCATAGAAAATTTAACATTTATAAAGTTTGGTTATCCATCTTAAAATGAGCAGTTAAATATTATACAAGCGACAGCCCTCAATATTTGACGGGCGTCACGGGATCCTCTTAATGACTGCCTAGAATTTATAGCGATCCTCGTCAGTGCGCGTCCACTGATTGTGAATCCCAAAGATCAAGTGCCTTCGTCAGTCGATATATTTTTATAGAATCTCCGTATGATTTTATACCACATTAAGTTAACGGGCTGCCAGGGGGGAAATGAATGTGGATAGCAAACGTCGTAACCTAGAAGGACGTCGGTGTTTAAATAAAATAATTATTTTTCTGATGAAAAATTATTGCTCGTTAAAAAATGTTTAAACTGCGTTAACAGCAAACGACCACACATTCGCTGCCTACTTCCAATGGATGCACATTTTGTCATCACAATCAAAAGTGCTAATGAAGAACGTCTCGGGTAAAACATTTCGGCATCTAGCGAGTACAACTTTCCAAGCAGCACTGAAATCCGTCTTTTGAAGACTGTAAATGATTTTTTATTCATTATTGGTGGTAAATTTGTGCCAAATATATGTCCAGAATGACATGTTGTAATAAAGATTTCCTCATTGGTCCTTCTACCCGGCATAGACCGAGGTGGTCCCCGGAGCTTAATTGGAACTCCACCGTGTGCATTCTAGTTTGCCGATCCTCTTAAATGCCGGAACGACTCTGGTTTTATATATATGGTCAACCGTAGGCACGCGGACTGTAAGTGTTTCGGTAAAACCGATCGACTTCATAAGCGTCAGTTGTATGGGGGAAGCGAACACTCAAATTTCCGTCTTGTCACATGAATTAAATTATGAGATATACTATCCATTCTGTTGATGCGATTATCCCAGTTAATTTACAATGCAAAATGAATGATCCACTGCGGGGGTTTGCTTTTCAGAGTACTTTGTGCGCAATGACGTTCTTACATTTGAAAGACGTGCATCATTCCGTCATCTATGGAAGGAGGACTGAATGCGATATGGACGCTTCTGCGACCCTGGAGGCAAGAGATGGACACCCATCACAACTTTCGGGGAGGAAAGGAAATAGAGAAAGTTAAATTCGCATAGGAACATTTACGTTCTACCGACTTACTTGGCTATTATGCAGTCAGTCACGAGAACAAGCATATCTACACAAAGCAGATAATTGACCTCGACTTCAAAAAAGCAGTTTTATGATATTCGATAAGCTTGAGTCTTTAAACTTAGTCAATTCACCGAATTGGTCAAAAGCTCTGACAAGAACAAAACTGTATGCTTCAATGTAGTGGGTTTCCAGTTTTCGGTAACCTCGGCAAAACGGTTGGCGGAAATTGTGGCTGTCAAGGAAATTAGCCTTTTTTTGCAGCGACCATGTACGATATCTAACCTACCTCAGGAAAAGTACCAAAATTTACGAAAGATTCTTAATCCCTCGCAAACTGAGTGAAGCAGTGTCAAATGCTTCACGACTTTCGATTTTTTCAACGACTTGCCCATAAATACCTATTCCGTTCCGTGTGTTTATAAAAACTTCCAAAATAAGATACTTCTTGACAGTACTTACTGAAGTAGGGGGTTCTTGGATATTCTGTCTGATGCAGATGGCCGTTTTGGTCATATTTGTAGCCTCGTCCAAACAGGAAACCACATCGTCGAGAAAAACAAACGTCAACAATGAAAGTCGGCAATAATATGCCTCTGATCAATTTAAAACTTTCTCTGATAAGTTATCTCCCTAAGACGCGCTTTGATTATGTAACTTACTGTCGGATGTCTGCGTAGCTTACTTTTTTTAAACTTGAGTCAGGGTTAAATTAGGACGCTTTGTCGACATTCTCACTTCCCTGAAAACTAGTGGTCATTTTTCTGCTGCGAGTAAAAGAACTCACTTTTCTCTTCATATGGGGGCATTTTTTGCTATATTTATTTACTTCTAGTCCTCTTCCTGAGATTATAAATGCACAACAGAGTGGCTGTCTAAATACTAAGATACTGCAAAAAATAATAATCTGGTACCCATTCCGTTTCTCTATCACGCATTGGCTAAAACTACGTCACACAAAAGTATTATACCAAGTGCTGATAAGGTAAAATGGTCACTTAGTTGAGAGCCTTTTCTCCGTAAGTTACAGAGAGTTCGCATTGGACAGAAAAACATCAATAGCCTGAGCAGCAGCCTGTCAGTGGGCGTTATTTCCGCGTTTTAGGGCATGAAATAACATATATTTGCAAATCTGACTTTTTCTAAAATCGATGAAACATATGGTATTCTAAATAAAAACCTGCCTTCTTGTACCCTGCTTCATATGATCTACGTGGCGATAAAGTCAATTTTCAAGAATAGCAAGTTCCATTTGGTAAGTCTTACAGTTTAGATTACTCAATTGTCAAGGATAAACGAGCGCGCCTGTGCGAACTTAGGCTGGAATGGTTATTAGCATACAAAACATCCGGACTACAGAGCAGAGTAGACTTCTGCTCAAATTTGAAGGCGTTTGAACTGATAACATTATTTATAAGAATACTTTGCATGCAAAAAGGACGTTTCTCGAAATAGGCCAGGCACTAATGTAAAAGTTGCAGTGTTTTAGTCACCCGCAGTTGAGCACCTTAATTTCCGCTATCACGTTTCACGAGTTAGGTCACATACCATAGCTTAAAAAATTACTTTACCTTTTACGGTGTTTTTCGACAAGTAGGTTCATACTCTAATTAATAATTGTATGCAAGTCAGGATTCTCGAAAGGTTAAACACCAAGGAATGCTGCTGTTCATATGATGATTCATGACAGGGAGGTCTTTCTGGAAGTACGAAACGGATTTGCAGGAAAAAATAACCAATTTAAACAATAACAATGAATAATTGGCAATAATCTTTATGGTATGTGAAGGGAACTGAAAGTGTCTGGGAAGCAGCTGGTCCTTTCAAATAGTTTAAACCATCGGCTCACATTTGTATTGTGCGAGACAGTTTCAAAAAATTAGTATCTTTTTGTTTTCTGGTTAAAGGGATTGTTTCGTAGTCCTCAGAGGCTATTTTTGCCGTTTTTCAAATTTATTCTAACGCTCGTTTGACTCTTTTGTCTTAATATGAATTATCATATTTGAATTGGCATGTAGTGCATTCCTTCCGATTAAAAAGCTCTAGACCGAAATTCCTGCTGCTAATACATGGTTTTGTCTGTACTACCTGATGGAACTGCACTTATTGTGCCTCATTCGGGATATTACACTACTTATTGGTTTTGTATGGCCCTCCAACATTACAAAAGGCCTTACCATAAACTCTAGCCGGGTTGAGGTTATGGCCATGACTTATGTTGCGTTTAGTATTAGCGTTAGAGCGAGGGCTTGCATCGGGCCATGATTATGATGGGTAAGGTTAAGGATATCGTTGGGGTCAGGGTTAGAAGGATTAAGCGTATGGGGATTAGTGTTATGGTAGGTGTCAGGACTGGGGGGGGGGGTAAAGGTCAGGATTGGGGTTAACGTTGGGACGCAGAAATAGAAATCCGCGTAGAATTTAGTGCGGGGCCGCCTGCACTACTTGGGAGTTCCAACTCCTGTGTCCGATTTACCTTCTTTCAAAGGAATACCACTAGGAATTAGGGGCTCTTTGGCTTGGATAGAAACTTGCCCGATTTCTTCCCAATTACCGTTCTGCTCTATGGTCCAGAATTTTGACAATGTCATTTTCCCTCTATCGGTAAAAAATATCTTGGACTATGTTTTTCAGTCCCGTTGTCGTGATCCTTTGTTCGGAAAATCGTCTTTGTAAAAAAGTTCAGGCAAAATACGTATCCACATTAATTGTCCAATTACATTTGAAATTGACATTGGCTCGTATGGTTTAGCAATGTTTTTACTACAGCCATTTTATTTTTTTCGTGATTGCCTTTCTATAGGCAACGTCGAAAGTCTCTATACGGTCTGTCATGTAAAATCATCAATACCTGTGCGACACTAAGGAGAAATGCACTTGCCCTCCTAAGCCTCTCTCAGCGTTGTTTGCCTGGAAATAATTTCTCTTTGTTAGTTTTCCTCCTTCTTGGGTTTCACCTTTTCATGATGTACGGCTATTCATTCAAAAAAGTCAACAATTATTTATTCGATTCTAACTTTTCCGACGACCATACGTCATATGATCGCTTAACACAGAAATAACTGCTGTTATCTAATCAAGCATCCAAATTTCCCTTAACATCATAATCGTTGACAATATCCAGGATTATTCTTCCCCTACTTATTAATTTTGACGTTTGTGCTTCAGAATTAATTTCTTTGAACGTTACATTCAAAGTTTTTGGACAATTCAACTAAACCTTAAGAAATTTCTGTGTTTTCTTACCCCGCTACCTCGTGGCAATTGAGTTCCCTAGAATGGCAAAGTATTCATTGGAATGGCGATGCATGAGAACGGTGTATAGTATCCAGGCTGAACCTAAAAACCTACGGACAAGCAGTCGCAGGTCCTGGTAACTGGGACTCACCCGCGTTAATGCACGAGCAATATAAAACTTTCAGCTGCACATTTCAAAACTTCATAAAATACCAAAGCAGGTTCCCACCAACGTTCTAACCTTCATCAGCGTACCAGGGGTGCAGGAGGGTTGTAGCTGGTCACTGCGTTGCATAACACTGTCGCAGGTCTGCCACCGAGACCAAGGCGAGCATTTTTGTGCGCATAGGGCTATTTCCCAGGTATGCACTAATAAATCTTCAGCGGCGTTTGTTCCCAAAATGAAAGGATCTTTGGCAAGTTCCCCTACGCTTTTATATCTTGCTGTTGTCTTCAAATGAGTTTTCTATACCGCCCCCCAAGAAGATGGTTTTTATTCTCTCCGACATTTTCTGCTTTCACACAAAGTCGTAAAACCGTTTGACGCAATACTAAACCTGCTTAAATCAGATGGGATAAAACAAGCACAGAGAAGGTTACACGCAAAAAAATTAAATGTCTCCTGCATTTATATTAGTCCGTATACATTACTTCATAATAGGCTTCTGACAGCCCGATTTTGCGGGGATTTCCACGAAAAATTGCACATTAAACAAGTTTGGGCTTTTGGAATTGTACAAATCCCTATTGGAGAGTTTTGTGAAAGATACTTAAAAGCACAACACCGAAGACGATGAGACTGGACGCAGACCAATATAATTGCTTTTCCTCTACATTCCCAGTGTTTTAGCAATCGGAGGCTCTTTTGATTATCTGAGGTTGTTTTGAACGTACAAAGTTAAGACTGAATTCCGGAAGAAAGGATAAGAAAGGAAAGAATAAAAACTGGCGAAGAAGCCGGAAACACCATACGTCTGTGTTATCGAAATCGTACAAAGTGCAACTGGTGAAAATGCATCTCATTTCACTGCATCCGGAAGTTAAAGTCGTCAACCCCTTGCCAGGCTTATTCAGGTTGTTTAAATACACTCTCTGACGGCGTCAGCAAAACGCCTGTGTACGCCAATACTAGAAGTAGACTGGGCTGCTTTTCATCAATAGGTAAAAGAAAGCAAAACCCCAGTGGTGAGTTTCTGTAAGCCCCTAAAGTCGAAAAATTCAACGGACAGTGGTCTGATGACAAACCACTTTCATTTAATCCCTGACCCTGAAGATATTTTACTCTAACTTAAAAATAAAGCCAGTCTCTTTGATTGACCAAAATCTTTCAAATGTCCTCAGGGCTTAATGCCTCTTCCAGAAGTGGGACTTCATAGTCAAAGTCTTGAACTCGCGAATCGCAATATATACACGATAAGATCCCATTAATTTCAATATTTACTATTTACGTCTACTACAGTTACCGTAATTTATACTGTGAACAGCAGTCTTCTACCCGAATATTTTGATGAGAAGGCACGCACGTGCAAAGGCTTCGATGATGTCATTTTTCCTTAATGCATTTCAGTTTTCCTTTAACCTATATTGAAATATCTCATCAAAATTGTGTTGGCTAAACTGAGCTACTTCTTTTGTACATGAGATCATCTTCGAGGCGTCTTAGCACATTGGTTTTCATGCCAAAACTCGCCCGTGAAAGGATAGTCAAGAGTTTCCATGTGACAGCAAAACTCTCTTGGTCATTCCGTTCTGTAATATACAATTTACTCTATCATCGTTCCTTCATTCGTATGCAAATTTTACCCAGCAAACTTCTACGAATGTTACTTTTGTAGATGCGTTCCCAAGCTTTGTTTATAAACGACAGGCGTGCGTAGAAATCGGATACGCCTGTAATTTGGCATGACCGTCCAACCGTTCCGTTTTATATTTTGTTGTTCTTAGTGGGTGCACTCTGGTCGGTGTGACCTAAATTTAGGTGATTACGGAAAGCTCGTTCGAAATAACTGGCCAACTATACTCATGTAGCCATCGCGCTTGCAATGTCCATTTAATACAGTGCATGGGATAACCCCACACTTCCAGTTTCATATCTTTTCTGGTCCATCTGGAGGTGAATTACTTCCCTGACTTCTCCTTATAATGTATTTAAGTGACGAGATGGTTTGTAAAAATAAATGCGCAACAGTACATACCGAAAAACACCAAAATGACAAGAGTAGTATCTTCTGGTATACAGTAGGGTGGCTAACCCATGAAATGTCAACCGAAAGTCCGAAATGCGTTTACGTTTTAAAACTTATCATCATGTAGCGTAATTCTATAATGATTCAGTTACCTCACGATTCCAGCTTTTGAACGAATTTCTCACCGGTTGCATGCAAAACCTACACTCTATAAAAGAGGACAACTTCAGTAAGAAGCGTTTTTCTCATTGAAATCGATACTCCCAATAATTTACTTATGTTTCGTAAAACATGAGTAAAAACATTCGTTCGTTTGCCCATTCGGTAGAAAATGACGTCTGCGTCCAATTTTATACTCGGAGGGCATAATTCGGTTTTTCAAAAGTTTCTTATTGTGAGATTTTTAATACGGTGAAATAGCCGTTCATAAGACGTCATGTCCCTGCAGTTGCGAATGTGGCTTGTAAAGTTAACAATATAGCTCAGATCCACCGCCAAATGTTATGAACCCCATAGGATTTTTTCTTAATACCGTAGAGAAATGTATGGTTTTCCGTACGCGAGAACTATGTACACGGCTTGTAGTTTGGAAACCCTGAATGCAAATGTAAAAGCAGGTCGGTTTCAAAATTATTCGGGGATTGGAAGTTTTTTAAACTAACTTATAGCCTTCCTTCGAGCATTAGCTTCAAAAAAGACGTAATTTTCTTCCGAGCGAGTAAAAGAATGAATATTTTATGCATGTTTTTCATGAAACATAACTGAATCTTTAAGGGCATCGAATATCAATGAAAAAACGCTTGCTACTTAAGCAGCCACTTTTTAAAGAGTGTTGTTTTCTTCGGCACACGAAAAGAACTTCTTTCGAAAGCCGTCATCCTGAGGTTACCGAATTTTTATAGAATTACGCTGCATGATGGTTAGTTTAACAACCCCAGTTAGTCAATCTTTATGAAACGAAAACGCATTTCAGAATTTCGGTTGAAATTTCATGGCTTAGCTCCCCTACTGCACTTACAATCAACATCTAGGCAAACCTGCTCAAGACATTGCAGGACTTCTGCCTGTTGACAAAGGTTGTCCAGATATCATTGCTTAAGTCTATCGCTTACTAAGTGATTAGAGACCTTTCCCTCCCATATATGGTAACGAAAATATTCGTAAGTGTTTTCCCACTCACTTAAATACATTGTTACGTGCCTCCTTTATCAACATTTCTGGGTATGGAGCCTAGCTCGAGTGCTGATTCTGCCAATTCCCCTTCGCCTATACGTTCTCATTTTCTCCACTACCTTGTGTGCCATGAGTTGAAAAAAGCCCTGAACGCTCCGGCTGTCAGGATAGCGCGCGAACTAATGCTGATATTGAAGTACACTCAGAAGATAAACATTTTACCTTGTCTTGAAGAGAGTACAATATTTCCGCAAGGGACTTTTTATCATCAGCAAGTGTATTCTGTCCGGTCTCAGCAGCTGTGGTGGCCTTTTCAGAACGCCATCTGTTCAATGGCTTCTGGATCTAACAGCGTCGCAACGCCTACTTTGATCCTACTCCCTTTAGCTCGCACGTGTTCAGTGCGCCTTATTAACCTGTTTTTAACGGAGTTCAGATGACTGGTGTTCGGCACAATGTCAAAAACACTTATAAAACATTTGTACCCTAATCCTTCCGTCTGGTTACTTTTTTATTGGTGCTTTTGTCGTCACATTTTGCCCATTTTCTCAAAGTCCTTGCCACTTACAGACAAAGTCAGATGCTGCACTTTGACTCCTGTTGCTCCGACGGATCACAGAAGAATAGGCAGGGATTTTTATGCGCTCGCGTGCATTTCATTAATGAACATTCGTCTTTACTACTGTCCCGTGCCATCTCACCGCTTACCTAATATCCTTATCCCTTAATTTAAACATCCTTTCTCCTCCTGAACTAAATGTATCCTATCTGGTAATAGTTAGTCTTATCATTCATCACAATAGTTGTAGAGTGCTCCAATATACCATCCTATCTCCTCTCATGTTATTCCATGCCAGTGGGTTAAGGCTATCGTTGACTGTTTATGTACTAACTGTGCTATTGACACTGGCGCTGGTCAACCTACAAAGAGTTATGATGGTCCCCAATAGCTTTAGGAATAGCTTGGAGTAAGCGTAAGCATTTTAATCAGCAAATGGTCCTCTGGTATAGTGGTGTTGCCCTGTCTTCTATTCACTCGCGGGTCCCACTTTAACAAGGGTTCGAAAGCTTTTGCGTTGCTTTCAAAGGCAATTGTGTTCATTTTATGACTCTCAGGTCATAAGCTAACGATTCGTTGGCACCTACACAGTCGCATACCGTCATAATTTACTGCCTCACTGTTTTTTTAAAATCCTTCATCAAAGCAAGATGCTTTATTTTTCATGTGTAACTTTCTAATGTCCTCAGACGCTGTAGGTATTTCTTCTTTCGCAGGCAATGTCTTCGTACGTTAGCAGTTAACACTAGCTGAATAATTTGTTGATCGAATTCGAGGTGATGCCGATCAGGTCATGAGTCTGATGTAAATGTCATGAAGTGATTCCGTCCAATGCGACATGGCTTTCAGTATCTTCCTTATCCGCGGTCAGTCATACTTTTTTCGCTATAAATTCTGGTATATATCGATCTTCAAACGCAGAAGCTGGAAGATAGTTTGCTGCTTTTATCCTGTTGCGTATTTTTCTGATATGTCAGTCCCTCGTATATTGGCTGCGCACCGAATCCCCCGCGGGAAAGCACTGGAATCCGATGTCATCCCGGTCGAAATTTACAAGCCCGGCAGCTCCCGGCTGATGAGCAAACTTACAATGCTTATGGGGTTTGGCGCAAAGACAAGGTCCTCTGGTTTTCAGAGAAGAGGCAATTGTCCATCTCTACAAGTGGACTGACATCTCGATACTCAACATTGTCGTCTCAACAGCCTTCTAGAGCAGAACTTTTCCCGAAAAGCCAGCGTGATTTCTATTGTCACAGGGCGACCACCTATATGACCTTCGCCGCCCCCCGCATGAGAAATGTCAGCAAAAACAGACTCATTTCTACACTACCTTCGTCGACTTGACGAATACCTCCGACGCGGTATCGCGGTGGATTCCAATAAATCATACAAAAAATTGACTGTCCTGATCGATTTCCATGAATGGTGCGTCAGCTTCATGACGGGATGATGACGTGCGCCATGAGCAACGGAGTATTCTTAGAAACAATCTCGATGACCGACGGAGTGAAGCAGGGCCGCATACTCTCTCCCACCCTCATCATCCCCATGTTCTCTGACATGCTGATGGATCCGTACCTAAGGAGTGTGTCGCCATCCGCACCGCCTACAGAACGACGGGCATCTTCTCAGCGGTCGGCGCGCACAGGCCCCGGTGCACTTATCTACAACAGCAGTTCATGCTCTGCTCTTCGAGGATGATTGCGCACTCAGCGCAGAGACAGAAGCGGACAAATGAGGCAGCATATATCTTTTAACCTAAGGCTTCACCTAACTCCTTCTGACTACCAACATGTGGTAGTGCAGCAGCCGCTGCACAATGCAACATGCAGTGTTCCTGGCGTCCACGCCAACGACACAAATGAAAACCGTGGGCAACTTAGCCTATATAGACACCAGAGTCACACAGCATTAAAGTCGACGACTAAGTAACTAGCCGGATCTCAAAAGCCATCCAGGTGTTCAGTCCGCTGCAAAACGCAATATGGCATCGCCACGGCTTCCACCTCAACACAAGACTCGAAATGTCCAAAACTGTCATCTTGACGAGGCTGCTATGTGGAAAAAAGACCTTGAGGGTCCACGAGAAATAAGCGCGGAAACTCAATAATTTCCACCTCAGCCGCCTTCGGAGAATCTCAAGGTTGACGTAGCAGGACAGGACTTAAGGTGCAGAAGTTCAAGAACGGGCCAGACTCCGCAGCATCGGCGCCATGCTGAGGCAACTGCAACTGAGATGGTAAGGCCACCTCCTGAGGGTGGACGATAATTGACTCTCCAAACGACTCTTTGGAGATATCGCTACAGATTTCCGTCGACAAGGATGACGAACACGTCGATAAAACGATTATAAAGAACCCTCTGAGACAGTTGCAAATCAACCTGGAGACCTAGCATGATCTTGCTCAGGACCGACCGAACTGGAGAAAAGCAACAAAGATCAGAACAGCAATTAATGCGTTCAGCATGGAAGCTACTGCCCAATCCAAAGGAGTGACTGTTGAGCCTCAAGATTTTTCCCCTGCTCCACAACGCCAACACCAACCCCTTCCTGTGTGCCTATCCTGCCGACAAACATTCCGCGCACGGATCGGATTCGTCGGACATCTCAGGACACAATGCAATAACAACCTAAAAACCCCAACTGTCGCCACCACAACTACCCCATCAGCAAGCCTGCACCAACGCCCACAACTTCCTCGACGAGGACCAACTTTACCGTCGGTGAACACACCCCTGTTGCTGCGCCGGCCGTCATTTTCTTCATCCCTACCACATACTCCGCGACCACGACGACGACTACCAGCCCTCCCACTTTCGCCGCCGGCCAGAACACTTCCCACTCTTCGTCAACCATTACCTTCTCTATCATCCCACTCTCAACCAGCGATGTGGACTCGATTCCAATCTTTCCTCATTGCAATCGCACATTCACCTCACGCATCAATTTGATCGGTCACTTGCGTATCCATCTCACTATGACCGTCGCACCAGTGACAGGACCCCCCCCCCCCAAAAAAAAACACTTGTCCATCCGCGCTCAGCATCCGCAATGTCCCCGCCCTTTCACATACCTCATGCACCTATTCGGTCGCAACGGCAGCGGAATCCACCGCAATATCGATACACTAAGCGGACACTGAACACTCAACAGCTTTCTTATCCCCAGCCCTAACAAATCCCCATCTACTAGTGTGGCCACCACCAACAGCATCACAACGACAACCGACCCAACATCCTCCAATCTATCCTGCCCACACTGCCACCGCATATGCGCGTCAAGTGTTACCCTGGTAAGTTACCTACAAATCCACCTATTGGAGACTGGCGAACCAGTACCAGGTACATTAACATACTCCCGTCGATTTCGCCC
>CACRXP010000024.1:52103-90171 GCA_902702965.1 Spirometra erinaceieuropaei
AACAGCGCAATCCTCTCTGAGCAATCACATCACTCAGAGGTGCTCCGTTCTACACAATGCTAAATGGGCTGCTTCGGCGTCTAAAATTTCTGATCGCAGATTCAGATTCAGAGACAAGTGGTCAACACAATTCCTGAAGAAACGCAGCGTGGTGGGTCTGCTTCCAAACACGATAATCGTGGCTTCATTTTTTTATATTCCTGAGGATGTGTAAGTCAAACCATCGAATTAGTCCTGCAAAGCAAGTACGATGAAACGGTTATTCATTACGAACACTCTGAAATCCCCCAACTCTGTCAGCTCTGTCCCAAGACGCACTCCATTTTCGACGGAACAATCTACCAAGAGGTAAAGACAAGTCAATCGGTTCACCGATTTCGAGACTCATAAATGCGACGGTTCTACAGCAGTTAAATTCGCTGGCCTTCCAACACCCCTGACCGAAACACCGAGCCCAATATATGAATCCCCCCTTTACCGTCGTCAATTAGGATCAGGTGCTGATATTCAGAGGACATGTCAACACCGTTTATCCTGAACACTTAACTGACGTTTGAGAAGAAGGAAAGCGACCACTGAGCATTGTCTGACGCAAAGACTATGTGGCTTTAAAAAACTAAAGTGCCCAGGAAAGCGACATATGCGGCGCATTTACTGACATAAAGCAATTGCGCAAGTGCACTCCATCGGATTATGAAAACGCACTACAGCGAAATAGAACGCAAGATTACCGAATTGTAATACCGTTAACGGGTTGTTCAAGCAAATGTCTGCTTGCCGAATTCTATCGGCTTGTGAATGCAAAAACGAGACGAGATACCTCCCTGGTTTGAACTTTTGAACAACAATCCCCTACGTCAAAATGTCTCTGATACAGTCATCCACTTTCTTACACTGCTTGATGTTGGAGTTGCGCACAGACCATACGCAACTATCAGACGCCAAGGAATAAGAATAAAAGATGCACAGCTATAGCAGGAAAGGTCTGTCGTTTATTACCAGATACGGTACAGTCGCGGAACAGTTCAGGAGTCGATCTGCATGCTGATGGTCGAACATGCTGTAGCTGTGATGATAAATGACGCCGGGTCTCAAATCGCCACTTATTCGACCGGGCGCAACCACTTTCAATTTTAGTCTGGCAGAAATTCTCCTCATAGGCGACAAGTGCGTGAGCTTCGACCTTTTTGAGTCAAAGTTCTCCGGCCATCGGTTAATTAACAAGCGAAATTCGCCCCTTACATATTCGGTCCTGTGACTTTGCCTGGGCATGGAAAATGGTCATTTTGGGAGTGCGTGGATGAATGCCGCTTCCACTGACAATATTAGGGAGCTAAATGGGTGAGCAATTATCACGCTAATAGTGAAAACGTGTGATGAAATTGCGATGGTTAACGCCTTGAGAGCCGCCAAGTAAGTTATCAAAGTACCAACTACGGACCTCGACAATGAATGCAGGTCCTGCTAATTATGACAAGTATGTGGTCGCATGGCCACTGCGCTCTACAAATACAGTACACCTTCTGCGTCTATTAGCCTTATCTGTGACCGTCTCTGATGGTAGACTCTTGTTGGGTCTATTACATCTTTTTTGATCAGGTTTTATTTTTAGAAGATATTGGCGGCGAAACAATGAAGTTGAAGTCAACATTCCTCCACAATATGACACCCTAAATAATTGCCACATTGGCCGAGGCAATACATCTGAGTGGAAAAACGCGCTTTGATTGTGTTTAAATTTCGGGAGACGATTCAACCAGAAATCTTAAGGGCATTAGATTGGAAGCCGCAGTTTATTGCAGCTTTCACTAATGTCACTACATTTATCAAGTCTGCTTGTCAGTAACCAACAAACTTTTTTTCCTATGTGAACTGAGACTGGAATGTTGGTGCATGCTTGCAGACGCATACACTTCTGATCCAAGTAACTTCAACCCACTGAGGCCCGGCTAGTCGAAGAGTTATATCTGGCTAGGAAGATTTAGTAAATAGAAAGCATCACTTAGCGCCTGTGGAGTATTATAAAGGGACAACAAACAGTTTAAAACAAACCTACTTTTTAAGTATACGTGCGCCTAATGTTTTTGAACTGCAGGTCCCATCATATCATTAATTTATCACACAACTTCCTAAAAAACCCCTTGGCTGGACTAAAAAGAAGACATTCGAAGAACACCTGATCACACGATGACCTTTACAAGCACAGTAGCGTGTATTGGCTTGTTGTCGCATATACTTTCGTTGCGTGTTTATACTCTATAGAAAGTGGGTAGTGCCCTTAATTTGACTTTCAGCAACTCGAGAGGGGTAAGTATGATACGACTTCTACTGGATTTCGTACGCATGCAACGAGGATTGCGTTCACTTTTAGTGATGTTCAACTCTGTACTTTAAAGTTTTACGATCATGCAGGCATTCATACACTTGACTTAAATCATCAGGTTGCCGCCCGCGGAACTCCAACCACCCGAGGCACTGACGTGCTTGCGTGTGAATTAGTTAAAACGTTTCGGACGATGACAGAGCACTCGCCGAGCATGGCGTCAGGATTAATGACTCACCGTTCTGACTTCCTCACTTGCATTCCCGCCGCGTTGAGATCGTCGACAGCAGCCCAATAACTGCCTTCACATCAGATCTCCACTAAACTAAACACTGCACAAACATGCCCTGCACTTCGATCATGATTGATCATTCAACCTAAGAAAACTATTATCGCACTGCACGTTGATTCATAAACATGGTTAATCAAACGACATGTCGGTTTGTAGGAACTTAGTACATGATATCCGTTTCGCCTACTGGTTGTATAGAACAAAACTGTGACCTCAAAACATGTGTGTGGGTTCTTGATTTCGTCTGTCACAAGAGTCTACATGTTGGACAGAACACGAGGAACAGTGACTTTTTCTTGTGACTTTGTGGCCGTAGACTGTCTGGAATAGCTGACGGACATTTGCTCCCACAAGTGAAAGGCGAGACGCTTCAGAACTAGCATGACCTTTTGGTCATTCCTTTCGAGTGGCAGTATTCGTGGACAACAGTGTAACTTAGATAATCTGCTGGTTACCATGAAGTCGATGATGGCAATACTTCGGGTACTTCTATATTTTAAAGGGCTGTAACTCCTCAACAACGGTAACTTGAAAACGTAGAGGTTGATAGTAAGTTGTTTTGCTTATTTTTCTGCAGGAAGGTTTTGGCGTGTCTTTCCCATGCAGGGTTTTCCGCCGCAGCGTGACGTCGATTTCGTGCTGAAAACTGTATTTCACTCTGTGCTCAACTGTTTTTAGTATCGTTGCGCTAGACTGAATTTGAATTTTCTTGAGAATATATGATAGGCATGTGTCATTGTTTCAGTTCTCAAGTTAAGGTGTCAGAACCTTGCAGACATTCATTCCTTACCGCTTATTTACTGGGTTGCCCTACTTGCGGAAATCAAACTGCACTAGATACTTTCCCGGTTGCGTGCAACTTGGTTCTGAATTTCGAAGCAAATATTTGAAATACAGCAGGCTATACGACAGATTAGGGCGAAAAGAATTTCTAACGCAGGCGGAAAACCGCAGATGATATCTCACTCTCGAGGCTACTCTGAACGCAGTTGTTGCTTTTTTCACTGAATGAGAAGGAGGCATATTTGTTTTCGTCTTTTGCTATAACGAACAACTTTTCACTTCTCTGTAAACCCCAAAACATACAGACAACAGAAACACTTGCGGCGGCTAAACCGAAAGAAAATTTACATTTCTTATTTAAAAATTGGCAGTGTTCGGATGGAAAGGACAGTTTCTTCATAAACACGCAGTTTTGGTGGGTGGCATACCGTTGCACCTATCCAAAATGCATAGCAAAATAAAAAGGCCACTTTATGGCTAACTTCCCATTATACTAGAAGAACAATAAGCCATCTCTAAAAAAACTGCTTAAACCTGCCATATCGTGGAAGGGGATTGAACTATTTGGAAGATAAAAATAAATACAACAGTATAAGATGACCATTTTGTTTTGCCTGACCAACGGGCCATTATATCGCATTGACGTCCATTAATATAACTTCGGAGCATGTGTCACGTTGCAGGCATTCTGGTCTTTCGGTCATATTTCTCGACAAAAAACCAGATTTCCGGCTTGGTCTTACACAAAGAAGCAGGATATAAAGTAAACTGTCCATTATTGAAAAAAAACTCTCATCCTGTCAGGCGCATGACGTTAACCCATAACGAGGTGGTTTTGGTTGTGCTTAGATGATCAATCAGCAAAAGTTCTAGCCTCCGGCATTCGAGCCGAGGTTGCAGCATCATTGGCTCACAAATATCTATTAGCCACAAATGGTCATTCGGGCATCTCTATTTTCGATCGCGAAAATTAGCAATAAATTATTAGGATGAAATGTGATCCTCTGTACCGTGCGAATGAAAGCGTTTTGAATTTAAACATTTGTATATACATAGGCGTTAATAATTAGTAGTTTATATTTTAGGAACTTAGCGCCAGTTTTAATTTTTGGTTGATATTTTTTCAAGCGTATTGTAACGTGGATACGGCTGGTACACCACCAGCAAAATGAAATATCCACATAATTTCGACGGTTTTTCTTACATCTGATATTTGCTATTTCTGTTCGTGAATTTTCAGCCCCCCTCACCTAAAATCAAGGATAAGAAATCTTTTTATATGTATAAACCGCCTTTGCACATAACCCTCGGAAGACTGATTCCCCAAAAGTATAGGACTGATCTTTCAGGTTAATTTATAAGCGGCTAATAACAGGTCACAGGTTTTAGCCTTGGACGCCTGGTACCTTTAACAGAAGTGTGCTGTCTGTTACGTCTGTTATATAAAAGGTCGTTGTGAGACAGATGCAGTAAGAAAACCTGGCTCCAGATAAAACACCAATCATTATGATGACTATTCGACCCCACTGCACACGGAATAGGTGTTCGCGATTGCCACGGCATCACAAATTCGCGTTCGCCGAAAACGTGGTCACTCGTTTTCAAAACTGCTTTTACCACTCCTTCGAAAGTTTACTATCGGCTCACAATTTTCCCTAAGATTATCTGAAATTATTAAGAAACTTCTAAATCCCCTATAGTCTTTAGTGTTCCGTAGGCAAATCACGATTCCTAAATTATGAATTTGGTTCGGTCCGACCCCGGCAGAGCTCCTTCTCTTTCGTTTGGGTCATTAATGTTTGGAAAAGTGGCAACATCGATGCAG
Source organism: Spirometra erinaceieuropaei (assembly GCA_902702965.1). Taxonomy (NCBI): domain Eukaryota; kingdom Metazoa; phylum Platyhelminthes; class Cestoda; order Diphyllobothriidea; family Diphyllobothriidae; genus Spirometra; species Spirometra erinaceieuropaei. The sequence goes on from CACRXP010000024.1 coordinate 57,327, forward strand.
GCCGGGCTGATAGCCCAGCGTTCGCCACATCTGAGCTACAAAATACGATGCGCTGAGACAACGCTTTCGTCATTATCCAAATTTTTCCCGTTCCTAGCAAGAAACTACTTTCAGCGAGTTGTCACTTAGTTCGCGTTACTCACCTTCCTTTTTCCAGCGTAATCAACGTCGCATCTTTAGGGAAGATTGTTGGAGACATTGCTGGATATGTTTTTTTGATAGATCAACAGAGGTATAATGCCAGATCCGAAAATGTTTTCTTACAATATTTATTAGGAGGCATTTTGTTTGTTCGAATTTTCGTGGCTATTCGAACTTTTCATCTCAAAGAATAATATAAATAGTTTTTGCTTTGAGGCCATCGGCAGAATGCTAGCTAGACTTCCTAATTATATTGCTTCAGTGAGAATTTCTGTCATGCTGCTGTAACAATGAGTTTAATATACCGTTCTTCAAAACACACACACACACGACATTTCGACCGTCGTACCCAAAGATGACCAACGTATGATCCAGAGCAAGGTGGAACAGGCACGGTGGCTTAAGGATTAATCAGTTTAAACAAAAATCGACTTGCGCAGCACCTACCGACGATGCGATTGGCTCCATAGATCGCTGCGTCTGTCTTCACTGTCTTCATCTAGGTCGGTCGGTCTCGGACGAGGTCTCCCCAGTTGTTTGGGTAGATCTGCAGACTCTTCAGAGAAGACTTCGGAGTGTCCTTGTGGGAATGGACTTAGCCTCATTGTCGGCGGGAATCCGTGACGACATCCCCGTATAAGAGTTATTTGGGTAGCCGCTCGTCATCCATCCACACGAGGTGCTCGCTCCAACGCATTTGCAGCTGTCTCCGCATGACGTGGATGCTAAGGATTCCCGTCCGCTCCAGTACACCCGTGTCCGGCATCCGGTCCTGCCATCTGAAATTCAGTATCCATCGAAAACAGCTGAGGTGGTAATGGTTGAGTCTTCGCCGTCCAGGTCTTCACTCCATTCAGCAGCGTCGGCAGGATAATAGCCTTGTACCTCTTTAGTTTGGCGTTGAGGCGAAGACCGTGGCGATTCCAGACTGTCATTTGCAGACGGCCGAATGCTTGACTGGCTATGGATATCCGTCGGACCACTTCATCGTCGATCTTGGTGGTGCGGGAGAGCCTGCTGCCAGATAGGTGACGTTGTCCACGACCTGCAGTTAGGCGCTGTTCACGTTGATTTGGGATGCAACGTAGGCAGCGTCGGGTGACGATTCGTGCATGACCACCGTCTTCTCCGTGTCGATAACCAGGTCGAAGTTGTTTCGGACGTTTCGAAGTAGTTCATCTTTTCGTTGAGGTCCGCTTACCCTTCGATCTCCTAGGCCTTGCGAGCCGTCCAGGCTTCCTGCATCTCCCGCAGCCGCTGTTGCATAGGGAGTCAACTACGGTAGAAGGCTGCTCTGTTGTCGTCGGTGGTTCGATAGACGTATACTTTGTGCAGGCGATTCTTCTCGGCGAGCAGGTTGCTGATGTCGGCGTCATTGCCATCGAATAAGTCCTGGTGTTGGCGGCTTGCGCGACCGAGTACCGTCGGGGTCGTCGACGTCAACCGAACTGTGTCCCACATTTAACACCATCGGTTCTCCACGGAGGCGTTCTCGTCAGCGGCGGCATAAGTGACTGGAAGGTTGGCTAGCCGTTGAATTAGCTCTTTGCTGAAAAGGAGATGGTGAGCAGGTAAAGAGAACAAAGCGATATTCTGCTTACCAGGAGGTCGCTTAATTTGAGGTTACCTGCGAAACTGTAGGCGAATCCGCATCTTGAAACTGACGAGGCGACGGTCGGTCCATCCGTAGGCACCCGGGATCGCCTTTGTCACCAGCATGTCCGGCTGGTCTCGCCTCCAGACGAGGACACGGCCCGACAGGTGCCACTGTCGCGAAGTTGTAGCTGGCACCCGCCTCCTCCAGTTGGCCTTGTTCGGAGAACCGGGTCCCACCGAGTACAGCGATTTGCACCTTATAAAACGCCATTTCGCGAGGCACTAGCGCCATCGTCCGTTCCGTTCGGTTGCTCCTCTGGTTGTCTAAAACGGAGCGAATATTCTAGGCTGCCAGAGTGAGCAGACTCACCCTACCAGTCTGACGATTGGGGTGGCTGTGGAAGAGGGAAGAGAGAGTGTGTTGTTTCGGACTTTGAGTGTTTCGACCGTGACTTTTGCGCCTAATGTCACGAGCAGACTGCAGACGGCGTGGGTCGCTAGCATTTGTTTAAAGCACCTTTTCTAGACCCTTCCCCCTCGCGGGGGTGAGCAGTGCCCTCCCTACGTAGGACTTCACAGTTGTCCCAGACGTGTGCCGAACTCCACTACGGTCCACGACTTTGGTTTGCGGGAGAGCGATCCGAGTTAACCTGGGACTGCCTACAACGTTGCCGTAGTGTTTGAAGCGGGAAGGGAAGGGAGGTGGGGGAAGGGAAGAGAGACCGAAAGCAGAGCTTTCCCGTCCTTCTCTAAACGAACTGGTTGCTAAAATATATAAGCGGTGGGCAAGATGATTCAAAAGAACGACAGGTAGCATACAACAAATAAGCAGACAAAGGGCAGGCAGAGGCTAGAAGTCTTTGTTTTGGAGGGTTTTCAACTGGCGGGATAACTCGATACTTCTCAGGACTGAGAGTCAGACCGCAAAGATTCTTTTCTTTGGTGTGACCGCCATGGTACTTTCACAAATGTGAGGTCCAATTCACTCTCATGAAAATTTGATTCTTTGGCTAACCTGGTTGTGTGTGGAACACGTAAAGGTGTTGTTTGGCTTTGTCAGGCACTGGGTCCGAACCTACTTCCCATGGTCTTAACGCTGACTTGCCGACAGCTCCGGGCAGGTGAGAGAGAGAGAGAGGAAAGAATGGGATAGATGTTGAGAAAGTCTGCCCCATTAGGAGTTTCACTGTGATTACTAAAGAGCTTCGCCGGCCCCCAATTTATTAACAAGTGCAGTGACCTTCTCCTTGCACCTCAGGTACTGCGATTTCACCTAGGCTGGGTAATTATCGAATTGGAGAGCGCACAACCGAACGCTGTTCCCAACACCAGGATCGGTGGGTCAGATGGTGGGACAATCATCACACCAACATTTAACACCTGTGGTGAAATTGCAGCGACTTACGGCGCGAATGTCAGCCACTCAGCCACCACACGGTCATCAGACCAAGTGCACCAATCTCCATTTAGGGGGGGGGGGGCGGGAGCGTCGTGAATTTCTATAAGTACGCGGTCGCATAGCAATTGCATCCTATAAATACTACAGTCTCCCGTATCTGCTACTGTCTCTGATGATGGATTCGAGCAGCAATCCGAAACGTCATACAAATAAAGCTCCTGTTCCAGTGATTACACCCCATTGTTCACAGATTCACTGCCTACACAGCAGAATGGGCGCAGGGATGGGGACTTGAGCGTGAGTTAGTCCATGACAGTTGCAAACATACACGGCATCTACCACACTCTTTTCTTCCACCATCTGAGTTTGGCGTTAGAAATAAAATACAAAGGTTGCCGGTGGTATGGACACAGAGGGTGACAAAGCTACACGATCCGCCTACGTGTGCCAGCGCACGCCTTGTCTGTGCATGATGAACCAAGCGTTCACAGAAACAAGCGGCGGACTGATCTCAGCAGAGTGGGGTGTCCTAGAGGCCACATCAAGAAAAAGCCATTACGGCCTGTCCCCTCGTTCTGGGAGTGCCTATTTATCTTCTTGGTTGGTAGGCGTCCGCGTTTTTTGGCTGGGCGTGATAGTTCAAAACCGCTTTAGATCGTTTCTAGTGAGGAATATTCGCTGAGAGGGTTCGCCTCGCCCTCGGCTTCTTCTCCTGAACACTAATGAACTGTTTGAGTCCGTCAATCATCTAGGATGGGGGGGGGGGGGGTTGATGCAATTGGCTGATAGAGCTGAATGACCCCGTTGTGCGTTTCACGGGGGACCTGGCTCCAACACAAGACAACAGGTTGTCAAACACAGTGGACATTCTTTTCTTGTTGTACACGAGAGTTCGTCATGGCATGTTAAGGGACAGAGTCTGAATCCTAGTCCATCAGCTACCGCTCTGCACTTTATAAAGCACCTTCCTAAAATACAGCCAAATGTATCATTGTCCTGAAAAGAACGCGTAGAATGCAATTTAAATGTCCTAAAGATAGATGAAACGGTAGTCTACGTGCTCATCCTGGGGCTCAGACGGCAAGTGGCCATGTCGCTGGAGCAAATTTGCATATTTAAGCTCTGTGAAGGACTTTATTGATCGTATCCAAAATATCCATGCACTAAATGATATTATTGCGGAGCCCATCAGCGTAGTCTCATTATTCAGCTTCTTCCATAGCAGGCGCCCGCGTAAACCGATGGATGTCTGACTGAGCAGAACCAGGACGAAAGCAGACCTTTGTGGGCACAGGAGAGTGTAAACACACAAGGGCATTGTTTCATAACAAATTTGAGTCAGCTAAATAAGTCCACGCTATTCTTCCACCGAATCTGACAGCGATTCGCGACTCAGTTGACTTTAACATGCAACGTGAAATGCGGAAGGCACCAAAGCACGCGCTTCCCTCCCTGAAAGGATTTACATGTTTTGGAAGTAGCTGGAACTTTGCATCAACCGAAGCCAAATGGGTATCTTTGATGAGCTTTCAAAAACTGACTGGTTCTGACTTGCAACAATTGTGTGGTCAGCAGGGAATTCATCGCGATCACATAATCCCGCTGACTGACTGGATTAACATTTTTTCCACCGTCGTCGACAAACGACGCAGACCACTCGGTAGTCTGTATTGGCAGACAGTGTGTAAACTGTAGACCGTCGTAGATTACTTGTAAGATTGTCTGATAGACAGTTGCATGGAAATAAAAACAGCGGCTGTTGCTTGTCTCCTTATGATTGGAAAAATTCCCAGTGACGAGAGATCGCTAAATCGAACTAACAGCATAGCAAAGGATTAAGCTATAGCGCCAAATAATGCACGCAGGGTTAAAACGAACAATATGAGTGAACATTGAAACTTAATCGTGAGTTTTAAATTTTTTAACATTAAATCGCCCAAATACAAGACGAAACAGGTTTAGGTGGGATTGCCTTATTGGAATTTATGTGAGCGTCGCACTTCTATGTTTTTGACAGCGGTTTAGTGTCATATACTCGGAATTCCAAGGGTGCGGTTAACATTTTGCGGGTTGACTCCATCCTTTACAAAATATTTTTTAAATTTTTGTCTATTTCAACTACTTTTGATCAAACGTTTGCTTATTCAATTAGCAGAAGTTTCTGGTGTGACCTTCTGACAAGATAAAGTCAATAAATGCTAGAACATAGTCAGAAACACATTGTTTGGCAAAAACAGGGCTCAAAATTGAAGTTTAAAACGTTCTAGCTTCACCCGAACTAGGGTTCTCCGATGGATCATCTACATATGCATACAAGAAGTTCGCAGGTGGGAACACTTAATTCCTCGTGCCACAAAGGAGTTGTTGGAGTTTTTTGATAAGCTTTTAACCTGAAAGTACAAAGTGATCGTGCAGTTTTCATCTTCTGATTTTTCTTCAGCTCACATTTAGGCTTCTGTAAACTGCGGGCAAGGCAATGCAAAGTAAGTTACCGGTAAATTTTTTGATAAGAAACATTTTAGTGAACTGTGTCCTCCGCGTTCAGTAGTATAATTTCCTGGCGATACCGTGTGAGAACTTATCAAATAAATTAATTGAGTTGCCGAAAGTTTAAAATAGCTCTCTGTGGCTTTTTTCTGCTGCAGTGAATACTTTTCTCAATCAAATCCGAACCTTAACATGCATTTTGAGATATTTTATCTAAAACTAATCCGCCGTTTATATTAGCCTCAGTTCGAAACGCTTTTTTAGCCAAGTAGTTATGGGCAAGTTCGATGGCCTAAACAAAATTGCCCGCAATTTATTTTAGAAGTTGCTTATTCGCATCAGTTTCTGGATAGTTTAACTAACAGCTTTGGCTGGGACCCAAAACATGTATAACGTTTGATTGTATGACTTACGAATGATTTTCTGAATACTTGATAGACTTCATAGATTTCATTAGTATACAAATTACGACTGTTGTTTTTTTGCAGCAGGACACGAAATATAAGCCCATAAAGTAGTAGTGAATGAAAGACGATATCTATTATGGAACTGCTGGGCTTGTGCTAACGTAAAAATATTGTGCGTGGGAAACACAAATTGGTCAACAAAATAAGTATGCTGTCAAAATAAAATGTTTAAACACTGACTTGACCAACTTCAAAGCCGAATTTTCGAGCAATTTTTGGTAAGTGGGTAAGACAGTATTTATGCTTTTAGAAAAAGATGTTTATACGCACTACTTCTCTGATACATCTAGAACCCACTATCAGACTCGGTAACCTACGCAGGACCTGTAAGACTGTCCAACTGTCATGAGAACTGAGTCACTTGCAGAATTTTGGAAACTCCTGCGCCTTTAATCCCACTGAAAGAAACGTAATCATAAATTTAAAAATTCTCGCGTTTGATTTTGCTATCACCCCAGAAGTCTAGTCATTTCTTACCATTCAGAAACCACATTCCTGCATTCTGAATCCACGTTTAGTTAAATAAATACGCTTAAAAACTTTTATGAATAACCCTTAATAATTCTATTTCGAAAAGCGACCGGTACAATCAGAAAACGTCCTCGTTCTTCCTTCCACTAGCTTTGATCATCGTTTTACTTCAACTGGTAGGGCACGAAATTAAGAATTTGGTCATTTCCTTGCCGGTGGACGTTACATTTGACAGCGCAGATAAAGCATCAGCGAAAGCTGACATTGTTATTTCGGATAAAAGAGCTGACATGATATATTGTAAGGCTACATCTTGCGCGTTTAAAAAAAACAGTCGCATCTAATCAATGCTAGTGTACCTGTTAAAGTAGGTTTCATGTAGCAACCCTTACCAGGCCTCGAGATCAAAAAGATAATTCGAAAACTACCAAAAAATTTACCTGACTGAATTACTGCGCATAATGAAGACTATACGGAAAACTAATGTAGTATTTATCGTTATGGCTGGCGGAGAAGTCAATATAGTCTGGAGTAACTTCATGAAGTTCAGAGTCGGTCATTAAGGGCGGATATGCGGTCAGCAAAGCCGGCTAATACGGAGGCATCCTCAAACGTTTTCTTACGGATGGCTTTCAGTTCCCTGGCGTCATGCGCCTAATGCAGCTACCCTTATCTTCCTCTGAAGTTAATTTTCTGCTGAAATGTAGGTCACGCACACCTAGAGCAAGGCTCACTTGATGCGCTGTTTTGAGGCGACTGAAGCAAAAATATGAGACGCCACTTAAAGATTTAATTACCGAAAGTAGTTTGATGTAGAACTAAATTAAAAAAGGAATCATTGCACATCTATTATTATTAGAAGAGAAGCCCGTTAAGTTGAAATCAGTTAAGCGATTTACTTTATGCAAATAAGGACAGGGTAGAATCGCACCCAGATGCTGGGGAAAAGTAGTTTAAGTGAAACAGAGCAAGAGGTCTCTAGCTTGACTAGGCTCATAGGGAACTAGTTAGGCAGAAAAAAAATCAGGAGAGATCATGATTATTCAGACTGAACTCCAACATTTTCTCTGAGGAGACAACAAAGGCTTGGACTAGTCATGTTCCTCTTTGTAATTGATGCTCTTCCCTTAGGTGGGATAAGGGAAATCTAGAACCCACTAAAACAAAATAACTATTTCTTCGCGCATGGCATTTCTTAAAACGCAAATGTTTAGAAAAGATTGAAAGCCCTTTTCGCAGATAAAGGCAAACATCGTTATTTAAAGCTGGGGTAGTAATGCAAGTCTACAAACTGAGGGTTTTTGCGTATATGAATCGAGTTAAAAACAGACATAGTAAAAGGACTGTGGCCATAAATTCAGACAAAAATTAAGCTAATTCTCAACATTTATGATATCTATTAGTCCTGTTTCATTATAAGAAATTTTCTACAGGTAGAAAATATTATATGTGCAGCATGAGTATATATATACTGGTAGAGGGGCTGTCCGCGATCGTCCTTACGGAATTCACTCGTCCCGTTGTGTCCTATGGGTTCTCTCTCGAGCTCAACCAGCAGCCGCACAGCGGCGCATGATATAGGCAAAATGTTATTACCGACAAAGTCAAGGGAGACTGGAATGGCCATTGCTGGCTTATTAGCCGTCATCAGCCAGTCATACCCAACCACAAAGTGTGGGATACCTGAGGCTCAAACTCACAACCTGCTAATTAGAAGTCCAAAGCCTCTATCCACTGGGCCACGGGCCCGGTTTCCGATCGAAACCGACGGGACAACAGGCTCGTGATCCAGTCGTTAGAGGCGTTCAACTTCAAACAGGCCGCGAGCCCGAGCCCTAGGTGTTCCACACTTCGGAGTCGGATATGACTGGCGGACGACGACTAATAAGTCAGAAATGGCCATTCCGACTTCCCTTGTCTTTTTCGGTAATAACATTCTGCATATATGTATATATTAGACAGCTACACAATCATGAAAAATGATTTGTGGGTGTTTCCTTTTGAAGACATTTCGAACGTAAATTATATTTTTCCTCTAAATGAGGCTTGTGTTACGAAGAAATCTGGTTTTGTTTGAGAAAAATGGTAATTTTGCTAACAGAGTTAGAAAGATAGCAGTACACCATTAGTACCGCATAAATCTGAGAAAATGACAATCCAGAAGACCAGTTGGAGAGCGACGTTTGCCTTCGACAAGTACTGATTAGACCAATGCATGTATATGGCAAGGGGTAGAAGTAAAATTATATCAATGATAAGCAAAATCGATTACAGTTCGTCTCAGAACACAGGCATTTTTCAGTGTGGTGTGTCCATTTGGTTGCTCTGCAATATTATCTGCGACAAACTTGTCAGGATACGCGATTTCGCGCAGCAAGTCTCGGATGTTTCTGCCCTCCTCGTCAGTGCTGTCTGCAGAACAAATGTTTCTGGCCCTTTGCACCAAACACCAGATTAGATTCTGCCTTTGTTGGAGGAGCACGAAACTGCCGAAGTTCCTGTATTGCCCAGACCAGATTTTCTACCGACAGACGCTCCCTCGGACTCTCCAAGATTTGTTTCGTGAAAATGGCAGGTTTTACAGGTTTATCGAAAAGAATATGGCTGAGTAACCAGAACAAATCCGCCACACTGACTGCCCAAAAGTAAACGTTGTTCCTCAAAGTTTCTTTTTAAGGAGACGCTGCATGTGAGCTCCTAAGAAAACACCTTGTTCTAGCTCTCTCAAGAACCTTCCCAGCAGCAAGGCCTCGAAAGCTGTTGTCTGCTAATCCAATTTTATGCGGTGTGGATAGGTTGCCGATCCAGACCACATTAATGTGCATCTACTCCTTTACATGCCTCTGTGAAGCTAGCTATGTTAGTTGCACAAGTCGGCGCCTATCCAAGGGAATTCAAGAAAACCTCCCGGCATGACTGGAAAAAGGTCAAACTAGGAGCATAAACAACGCCGTTCTCGCGCACTTTGTTAATCCTGGACATTGTGTAGACGTCAGCGAAGATTTTTCTGTGATTTATAAGGTTCTACCGAACTACCGCAAGCTACTGGGCCAGCGCCAGTTAACTACAACAGAAACGACTGCCGTCAGGTTTCGAAAACCAATCTTGCGAGCGCAGGATAACCGAATCCCCACTCCGCACCTACCATGGTCAAAGATCGCTTAACTTTGCAAATCTCCGCGCCCTTCCGCACTGACCCTCTCCTCGCATCGACTGCTATTACTCCATACCCCTCCCTACCACATTACCACACCTCGCCTGTGTTTTTAGACGATCTTTGGTCGATTTCTCTTCTCACTGACATGTTTTTGCATCAACTCGGTTCCCATATAAAGGCACTGGTGTGACGAGAATTAATCTACTGCAAAAGAATGGTCTTCTAAATACTGCCACAGGAATTTTCGCAAATTCAAAATTCAAAATATTTATTTTGTCAAGGAGAAAAAGCACGCATTTGGGGGGGGGGGGAGTAAATTTATTCGCCATCGATCTCAGATCAACTCTCTAGTTCATCGTCAGATAGGCGAAATGTCAGACAAAAGAATCTCACTTGCAGATTAACCAATCAGCACTGTCTCCTGCCATTGTAGCCAGCTGCATCGACCTTTGTGGCAATCATCAATCCTTTACTTGGGTTGCGGTCCTCAGTTTCACCACGTAGAGTTAGTTATGCGGGTGGGAGTTGAGCGCATTTGTTGAGCGATGTTCAACTCGATTTCCAAGCCTCAGTTACTCCGAGTGCAGTCTTCCTGCCTCCCTCTGCCCGCACTTGAATGTGGCAGAAAAAAGTTGTTGGTGTAATGTCGCTCCATATACGAACAATTGCGACACCCTGTCTATTAATTCATAGGGGGCAGTTTTGCTGGCACCTTTAGGTCTGCCAAAAAGTGATAAAGGATCACGAAAAACTTTTTTCATTTGATGTGGAGCGGGATGCATTGGCCGTACAACTAGACCTCCGGAAAAGAGGGTACGCAAGCACATACCTGCCTGGCTATGTAAGTTGAAATATCGGTCGTGTTCAAGTTTGATTATCGCACATCTAACCGATAACAGCTATCAAGTCAACACCAAAGAAGCCGTTCAAGTTATATACCGAGCACCAGCGCACTACCCTAAAGGCCTATGCAAACGGGTACTAGCAACAGTCGAGGCAGTAGCTATTCGGTTAGCGGATTCAGCGCTCTGTTGTCAGATGACGTTGATACGTGCAGTCTGGTTTCCCTGTCCGACTCCACCCAACGCCTTGAGAAAACTCAGACGTACTGCGCACCTTTGAGGTACAGACAACGCTCAAACCTGCCTCGAGCCCCTCCCCTTACTCCCCCCCTCTCCCAGCTCCAACGCACCAAGCATGTTGCCTCCGTCATGCAGAAGGCGCGGGAACGACGAGTGTGACTAATCCTTCCCGCCAAGACACCCAAACCCTGCTAATAGCTCACAAGCTCATTCTCCTGATAAGGAATTGCCGAAAACATGTTTACTGACTTATCTGGTCAAACCTGGCGGACAGACTACACGATCCTGAAGGCACAGTTGGATGGGGGGAGGCACAACTGTTCGTATATGGAGCGATATTACACCAACAACTTTTTTTCTGCCACATTCAAGTGCGGGCAGAGGCAGGAAGACTGCACTCGTAGTAACCGAGACTTGAAAATCAAACTGAGCATCGTTACACAAATGCGCCCAAATCCCACCCGCATATCGAACGCTACGTGGTGAAACTGAAGACCACAACCCAGGTGAAGGATTGATGTTTGCCACAAAGGTAAATGCAGCTGGCTACAATGACAAAAGACAGTGCTGATTGGTTAATCTGCAAGTGAGATTCTTTTGTCTGACATTTCGCCTATCTGACGATGAACTAAAGAGTTGATCTGAGATGTATGGCGAATAAATTTACCCTCCCAAATGCGTGCACTTTTTCCTCAAAGAAGCAAGTGTTTGAAACAGCTAGTCAGTGAAATGGAAGCCAAACGGTTACTTATTCTCAGAGCGCACGTGGAATGCCTGTACAGACTTCAAAGGAGATCGTATTCGGAATAGAATCAAGTAAAGAGTGCGACAAGATTGTATTTTTATACGGCGTTGGTGTATGCAAATAATTAAATCCTTCTCACTATGAAATTTTAAAGAATTGAGCAATCTGCGCTCGTCATTTTTACCCCATTTATCACTGCCATGCAATAATTAATCATTAGGGTTAAAATATCAGTTATCGGATTTGGGATCCGTCTGGCCGGAAAGCGGTTCACTTAGGTCGGTAATGTCTTCTTTATAGATTAGCTTGTTTTTTGTCACCGATAATTCTAGAAACTTAAATGTGTGTTCCTATGGGACCACCTGCGAAGGCCCCAGATGTGGGGCCTCATTGCACAATGAAAATAGCTGTTTTCGCACCAAAATCACTTACACCGATGTGATTTCCAATATTCGTGATCATGGCCTGCATAACACTTCTCCGTGGAAGTAATGGGACTGTAGGACTTGAAAACCGCTTGCAAACTAATTTATTCGGTCTCACCCATCAGTTGAATGCGGTTGCCTGCTGGCGATAGGAACTTCAGGACTTGTAATTCCTGTCGGTCTTAATTTCCTATGTTAACATTTGCGATTATTATATGTTAAGCAACATATAACCGTCTGCAAAAACTTTGGACTCCAATCTCCAAAAAAGGGCATGTTAACTTGCATACATAAAACAGTAGGCGTCGTGAAGAAAATTCATATTAAACCAGCGATTGTCTGAGTACTAAAATACGTCTTGCCAATGTACAACAGCTGGAATTTTTTCACGAATTCAGAGTTACTTATGTTTGCAGATATAGTATTCGGAGAACAACACAGTGGACAGAACGTTTTGCAGACATAAGTCAGGGTTTCTTTGGGACGAATTAGTGTTGGTCCCTAGACTAATTCTCAGATTACCGGCAACAGCGGTCAGTTGTTTTTATGTGAGGGCAGGAGAATAAGGCGGAAGGAAGAAGAATGTAGCGTGACTGCACGTGTCCTTTTCACTGGCAGACAAAGACGTCGCGTCGAGTTCGGCCGTAGATATCTTACCTTCGGAGCGGTGCTCCAGGTCCTTCTTCAGTACTGGACAACGACCCGTTCACGGGGGGCAGTTCCAGGAGCAAGATTGTCGCTAGCCACATAACCTTCAGAGGAATATGAGTGTGAGTATGACCCGTCTATTACATACCAACTGTCTACTATGTTGCGTACATCCATAAATCACCCTCACAGCAACCTAATTTTCCAAACAATTAGTTCTCTAAGCAGATTATATATATATATATATATATATATGTATATCCTTGTCGAAAATGCGTCGATGAAGTGTTTTCGCCAACGGCATCTCAACAGAAACGCTCAAGACATAGTCAAGGTCACAAAATCAACTCCTGAATGATATCTACGATTATCTAGATTAAGAATTCGTAGTTGTATCGACGTTAACTTAGGCAAAACATCCACAATGCAAAATTATTGAGCATTGATTCGTAGATCGAACCCTGGGGAAAATAGTCCTTCTGCTCAATACTTGACTGTAACGAAACCGTATTAATTGATTTTGAGTTAACACACAGAGGGCGCGCTTGAGCCTAACGGTCGCAGTTTTGAATTTGCTTGTGAGCGTAGTTCGAGGAGAACTTGCTGTAAACGTCCACCTGTGTACCATCCAATTGGGTCAAAAATGGCATGTTTATCATACCTTTGTCAGAGGGAACGCGAAAAACTTTAAACGGATAAGCCCAAGACTTCTGCCACAAGGTCAACTGTACCATGCACAATTTGTCGTAGCAGTTCCATTTAGATGTAGCTGGTGTGAAAGAACATACATAGTTTATTACCTTTAAGACAATACACGAGATTTTGCAGCCAAAGATATGCTTGATATATATTGCGAAACACACAAGAAAACCATGAGTATCCGGTCATCCCAAGCAGGTGTTTCAAATATTAAAAATTTCCTGCATTACTGCCGTCGAAGGAAGGATTTATGCTGATAGAAGCGAACTGGCGAGTTCCAGGTAGCAGTTCACTAGACGAAGATGCGATCACTGAAACAAGAAATCTTTTGGCCTGACGTTTCGGATTCTTACTCGAATCCATCATCAGAGACATTCGCAGATAAAGGTGATGGTGGCAACAGGAGTGCAGTATTTATAGCATGTGACTGTCGTGGGACCGTATGTACACTGTAATAAACAGCTCTCGCAACCACCGCTGGGGTCGTAATTGATGCGGTGGTGGCTTGTCAGTCCGAGTCCGAGTCGTTAACTGCCGTGATTTCGTCATCCGTGCTGGATGCTGGTATAACGATTGCTCGGCAAATTGGCTGGGATAATTGATCGCCCGCGCCCTCCCCACGTGACTGATTCCACTGCCCAGAGAAAATCTCAGCACGGAAAATGGTATCGGGAGGTCATTGTGCTTGTTGATGGATTGCGGGCCTGACAGACTGAGCTGGAGAGACGCGCAGTACTTCAACACTGCCGACGAATGATCCAAGTGCTTCTTCAAGACTGTCACTCACGGATTCGCAATTAGCGTCAGAATTTTGACCAAGAGAAAGCAGGAGCTGCGAGTTCATGAGCGAGAACGGCTAAAAACTGCTTCAGCAGAGGCTGGCCGAACGAACCCGCGAACATCGAGCAACACGCGAACCAGCCCTAGAGAGCAAATTTCGTAAGCTGCCTGCTCCAATGTCATCCAAGAATGACAAACTTGTGCAAAAATTGTCGTCAAAGCAGATGACGGAGGAACAAATGCAGGTTTTACGGTATGAGGCCTCAGTCAACACAGCCGATGCCAAACCTGCCAACATGATAGCAGCAGTGGAATCAATCCTCAGCCAGATGGGAGCGACAGACGAAACAAAGAACCTCATTCGACACCAAGTGTCCTCCCTCCTCATGGCTCACAGGCCGCGCGACGTGCTTTCCAATGTCGAGCGCGATGCACTTAAAGAACTCAGGGCCGACAACGACCTCGTTATCGTGCCTGCGGACAAGGGGCGTTTAACGGTCGTATTGGACAGGACAGACTACAATCAACATGGCAAAAGCTTGTTGGAGGATCGTCAGTCCTATGTCCCATGCAAATCCAATCCCATAAAAACGCTGACACACGAGACTAACGCGACGCTGTTCGCAATGGGGAACTCAGGTGCAATATTGCCAAACGACCGACGCACGGCGAGACCACAAGAAACGACCCTAGCCCGATTTTACGGTCTCCCAAAAGTACACAAAGAGGGCGCTTCTCTCCGGCCTATCGCATCACTAAATGGCACTCCAACCTACGAACTGGCAAAGTGGCTGTTCCAACGTCTCCAGTTTCTGACTTCCGATTCGAACACCAGAGTCAGCTCATCAAAGCAATTCTTGGAGAAACTTAAAGGAGTAAATCCGCTGCCAAGCGATTTCATGGTTTCCATTGATGTCACATCCCTTTCTACTTCTATCCCGCATGCCCTGGCAGTCAAGATCACCGAACTACTCCTACGAGAGAAATACGACGAAACGGAGAATCGCCCCGGACACACTCAAATCATCCAGCTCCTGAAGTTGTGTCTCAGGACGTACTTTACGTTCGACGGAACAATCTACCGTAGGATCCCTGTTGGTAGCCCTCCCGGTTTTTCAATCGCCCGGCTCTCTATCTTACGGGACCGGTGGTAATGGGGGATATACGGGTGGGGCACTTGTGTGCAGGCCTCAATGACGTTTAACGTGTATGTCCCGAATTGATGCCCCTGCTAAAGTCGTAGCCAAAATTAAAGATGGCGAAAAATGAAAGAAAGATATAAAAACGAACGTGGATACTGAGTACGGTCTGCGGAATGAATGCATTCTAGCTCCAGATTGGGCTGGACGTTCCTGATTTTCCGAAATTAATAATTTATTGCCACTAAGGTCACATGTATGTTAGAAACTGAAGCAGTAGTTGTGTGCTAGACGCGAATGTTGTAGTAAGCAATGTGTAGAGCAATTAGCCGGGAGGGCTACCAACAGGGATCCTGCCCAATCTACGAGCAGGTGAGGGGAACGCCAATGGTTCGCCGATTTCGGGACTCATAGCCGAGGCGGTCTTACAACGGCTGGAGTCGCTGGTTTGCCGACACAACACCAAAATGCTGTGCTTGGTATGTGAATGACATCTTCGTCGTCATCGAACGGGATCAGGTGCTGACATTCAAAGAACATCTCAACGCTGTCTTCCCCGACATTCATTTTACGATGAAGGAGAAGGAGAATAACTAGCTGGCCCTCCTGGATGTCCTCGTCTGTCACAAAGGTTGTGGTGTCCAAAAAACCAAAGTGTTCAGGAAAACGAAAAATACGACGCAAATACAGAACTTCAACAGCAACCACTCGATCAGTAACAAACGCAGTTGCGTAAGGGCGCTATACGGGCGCGTTGAGACGCACTGCAGTAAAATGGAAGACAAGGTTGCTGAATTACAATATCTTCGACGGGTAATGAGAGCCAATGGTTACCCGCGCAACTTTGTCTACCAATGCATACGAAAATGACACCAGGGACCAAATCCAACCGGCTCCATATATTGGCGGGCACTTCCGTACGTGAAGAAAGCCTCGGAAGCCGTCAGTCTTCTTCTCACTCCACTTGGAGTTGGGGTTGCACACAGGCTGGAAGCAACCATAAGGCGCCAAGTCATGAGGCCAAAAGACCCACTGCCACGGCAGGAAACGTTAGGAGTCGTTTACCCGATCTGGTGTAGTTGCGGACAAAGCAATTATGTCTGAGAAACTGATAGATTAATCTGTATGCGAATTGCTGAGCACGCAGCAGCAATGAGGCAGGGAGACGCTAACTCTCAGGTGGCCGCACACTCGACGGGACCCAGCCATATTTTCAAATTTCAAGAAGTTGAAATCCTCGCAAGGGGTGACAACCGAGTGAGCCGCGAGCTGCTCGAGTCATGGTTCTCAGGCCCGCAATCCATCAACAAGCACAATGACCTCCCGATACCATTTCCCGTGCTGAGATTTTCTCTGGGCAGTGGAATCAGTCACGTGGGGAGGGCGCGGGCGATCAACTATCCCAGGCTCATTGAGCCAATTTGTCGAGCAATCGTTACACCAGCATCCAGCACGGATGACGAAATCACGAAAATTAACGACTCGGACTCGGACTGACAAGCCACCACCGCATCAATTACGACCCTAACGGTGATTGCGAGAGCTTTTTATTACAGCGCACATTCGGTCCCACGACAGCCACGTGATATAAATACTGCACGCCTCGTGCCACCGTCAATTTTGTCTGCGAATGCCTCTGATGATGGATTCGAGTAAGAATCCGAAACGTCAGGCCAATAAATTTCTTGTTCCAGTGATCGCATCTTCATCTTCTGAGGAGCAGTTACTCTTTGTCAACCTAGGGCGCATTTTGGATGCTTACCCTACTACTCTTCAATATCGAATAAATTGGATGTTTGTAATATGAATGGGGGACATCTTGCGAATGATGTGGTTCTCCAAGCACCGAATAGTACATTAAATACAACATTCCGAGCATAAGAATTAATGTACAGACCACCAGGAGATCGCCATTTATAGCACTGATAAAGTAGTATCAATAGAACTATAGACTTTTATTAGGGGAAGATTGTTGTTAAATTTCAAAAATCTCTCTGTATATGTTTAAAACCAGTGCAATTTTGTACCATCGTGTTAAAAGACAAACAAATGTAGTAGTTTTCTTGTCCACACACTGCATTTTGGTGCCACTGAGACTTAAAACAACTAGGGTTATCTAAGCTTTTTTTGCGTTATTTTTTTGCTTTCCGCTTCAACTATGGTCCTTTGCGCCTACAGACAGTGTAAATCAACGCATTTCGGGTAATTTTTGAATGGAGGCTCTGGTTTGTTCTTGTGTTTTTAGATTTATTTGCGCTTATTTCCCGAAGAAACCTATTAATAGTAATCTGATCGAGAAACATTATGATAGGTGTACTTTTGCTTTTTCGGTGCACTTACGTATCGGCTGATAGGCCTCACAGTTTGCTAGCATGCTTTGAAATATCACAAGCCACTATGCTCATCTAACTTTCAATGTCTTTCGTTGGTTGTACTACTCTAAAAGTCTGCTAAAATCTAATGACTATATTTGATTTACTGGTCTTCATCTTAACATTTAATACATGTTACGGCGTTAATGGCTGCTTTCGTAAGAAATGTTTCTCAAAGGAAGCCGCCTCAAGAAGTACGTGACATGTTCTGTTAAAAGATGGTTTACATCAGGAGAACTACAGTGGAGTATTTCAAAAGATACATGCACTTAGGTTCACTTTTTGGCAAAGCAAAGAGAGTTCTATAATTGCTATATGATTAAGAGCGTAAAAGTCGATGAGCAAATAATCGCCCACATCTACAACTCGTGATTTCAGTAAACTGTGAACTTAAAATCAGATAACCTGAGCTTGTCGGTTTTCAAAAGTTGAAGCAACTTTATTGAAATTGAATCTTAACAACCAGAAATTGCGAAGCACTACCGCTATTGCCAAAATGACATAATGTGAAGTTCTGAAAGATTGTTGTTAAGCCCTGGCACGGAGGTTTATAATCTAAAAACTGATAAACGAAATATGTAAATGATTGTGTTACAAGTTACCCAAATAAAACTATTTTAAGATATATTGTACATGCTGCCTCATGTCAGAATACACTAATATGCAATTTCGCCGCAAAACAGCAAACCATAATCAGTTACAGTTTCCAAATGGGGGATAAATAAAACAACTTTATGTATATGCTCACTTATTTATACTCCTGTCGATAAGCTGCTTTTTTACCATTATTCACATTGAACTTATTCTTTTTGCTAACGCTCAAACTAGTCACCCGCTTCATCATTAGCGAAACTTTGATTCCCAAGTGGCATGTCAGAGAAGAATGGACCTTCGCCGAGAAAAATCAGTTTGGGGTCTTGCGTTCTCAGTAATGATTTCATCTACCCTTATTCATAAGTTAGAGTTTGACATTCAGAGTTGCTTACATGGTACGTTTTTCTTGATGCACAGGTCGTCAGTGGCAACCGTGATATGGAAGCGGACCCCTGTTTCACCTTGACGTTTGCCTATTTTATTCTTCTCTACTCATATAATTGTTTGGCGCGATCTGGACAATATGTTCTGAGAAACGACTGCAATTTTCTTTTTCAAACTGAGACTTTGGGTATAATTCTCCCATTTAGAGTTGACTAGACCGGCCGTTATCAGATACTGCAAAAAGTAAGGACAATAACGCGCAACGGGGCTCCCTAAGGGTGCATTTATGCTTTAAAAGTTTAAAGTCACATTTTCTCCTGCTGCCCTTCATACAAATCAGAGTTTATCAGATGATAACCTACATTTAACTTTTAGGATGTTTAAAAGACAAGTAGGAGACAAGTTTTCTTTTTATAAAAGCCCTTTGATTCAGGAACGGGCCTCGTGCAGTGTCTACGTAGTCTGTGAAGAAATAAGTATGTCGGCTTTTGCAACCGTTTTCACATTTCTTGCAGTAGAAGCAGAATACACCTCGCTTGCCCACTCCTCATCGTCTCTGAGCAGGGAAAAGGAAAGTCCGACATCCGATAAGGAAAGAGGACCGGTGGAAAGGAAAATCTTTGAAGAAAGCATATCAGAGAGAGAGATTTCTTTAACTATTATGCATGTAATTCGTATGGTTAAAAGGGTATTTGCAGTTGTTGCTACCTAGAAGATATTCTAATTAAAGAACGGTCTTTTAAATTATTTCGTTTTCCCTAAAAAGCTTGGTTTTAAAAGGTCTGGTTATTATGCAAATAGCATTTCCGGACCAACACGCTTTGATTTCGCTCTTCAAATTGTTCTTCTTTTGAATATAGGCTACAAAACCTAAAGTAGATAATCAGTTCATTTATAAAAAGTGAGAACATAGGAAATTCTAAGACGGCATTGGAACTTTTGGCATGCGATTTACTCGATTAAAAATAGCCGCAAACTGATTAAAAGCATAGCTTTTGCTCAAAGGCCTGAACGCACGCTTTCATTCGCATTTCGAACAGTAACCGTGTAAGAAAATTAGGATATCGAAAATAATATGGTGTCTTGGCTGGGAAATATGACTGAAGACATATTTGCTGACTTTGCGGACCTATAATTAGTCCACTATTCAGGCTGAAAATTGCTCTTGCTTGACAGATCCATTTAGAATGGACGGAACCGGAGAATGCCTTTTATAATTATAAATTCACGTTATGCCGCATTTGTTTTGAAGAAATGTTTTCTGAAATTGCAATGTCGAAGCAGAATTTGACCCAGATATTGGTCACCCACATGCGCATTCCTTATGCAAAAAGAGCACTCTCCTATGCCATTTGCACTGGGCAAGAAACGTGTGCTTCATCATGTAAATCCTAGTAAAGAAAAAGGTGAGCGAAAATAGTTGCAATGAAATCATTGTGTTATTTCACGCACGCTTATCGTAAAATTCACATTGCATGTTTTTAATAGCTAACTTCAAATATATGTATATATATATATATATATGTTGTAAAAGACAGACTCCTGTCAGAGAAATATAATTTCTTTAATATTTTAAAAGTCATACGACAGATGCTCGTTCGCCTTACCAGGACGCAGTGTGAGATGCAGTATTCTTGCGAAACCCGTAATAGTTTCCTCTAAAAATATCCTATATCACCGTCGTTCCGAACGCCACCGCACATAATGCAGTTTGGCTAAGAATCATGAAAAATTATAACCAAAACTTGAAATAAAACTCATCAGGACGTAGCTTGGTGTCAGGTTTGTCGATTGGATTCATTGTAAACACGAAACACCTTAGAAAACCAGCATGAATGAAACAAGCTCTTTTGGCATGCAAGTTGGAGTTTTCTTATAGCCAAGTAAACTTATATTTCGTCAGGCGTCACCGTTCATGGAAATACGCTCGTGAGCGTTCTATTGTGAAACAGCATTAATATAAGCCGTGCGGGCAGGTATGAAATGCTTCTTTGGACTAAGCAATCGAATTTGGCATTCATGAAAATTTGGTGAAGCACCGTATGCAAAACAACATGTCATGAGAAAAGGAAAACGAATCAAGCTTCAAAGCACTACCGGAAGGTTGTTTGACAATGGTTTGTTTCAGCACAATGAGACATTAAGTGCGCGCCTCTATAAGTATGATAAATACTTACGATATGTTCTAAATTTTTCTGTTAGGTCATTTGGTAAAGATGTCTTAACAGCCTTTGCCTGTCGTTAAATTTAAATCGATGAAGAAATGGGGCCTCCGAGCGAGTCTCATCAAACTTTTCCCATAGAACTGGCGTCGTGCTCTGAGGGCAAAATTACGACGGACTTATATGTCTGACTATTGAGTTAAATGGACACTTTTATTCGTTTTGTTTTAACACGTTACACTGCTATTCGGTTGAGGCTATTGGCAGGGAATATTTTCCGACGCAACTCCGTGCATAGGTATGAGAGGTTTAAATTAACATGGACTTCCTCTGATAAAGCCTGTGGTCGTTCTGTTTCTAAGAAGGGAGTCGATTAGCCATTTTCCTGCTTGCAAAGAAAGATGTTTATTACAAACCCAAATTCTGAAGTTCACCCTCCGATGAGGTGTTAAATTTGGACAAATATATGGAGGTGGCCCCTGCACACATATGTAGAATAAACGTCGCAAAACGCACTGTGTTGGGTAAAAATTTCAAGGACTATCGACGCGTGATGGTTTCAATAAACACAGATATCGGTACGAGGTTGATTTAGAGGACAATCAAGGACACTACTGGCGGATATGTTCTTGTCACAATTTTAAAGAATGTCGTTAGTTTCGACAACATAATGCTTCCCGTGACTGCAAAAAAGAGGCGGAACCTTAAAAGGCTGTGCCCAGATAATCAGGATTTTTGATAAACACGCCGACTAGTCTTTGTTAATAGGCCATTTAGAATAAACAATAGCTTCTCGTTTACTGTATAATAAATCACAAATAAATTTGTTTCGTTCTTTGAAAGCAGATGGTCTGCGGATTCAAAAATCTTGTAAAGAATGGATGAAGTGAGCAATGTTTGCATTGAGCGATTTTTCATCGACGTCCTCACATTTAATGAATTATGTCCTTTGACTTACACGCATGTATATAACAATATGAGTGGGAATTAGAGAACCAGATGTCATATCGCATTAATCCGCGGGAAAAAGCAAGGAAGAGGAGAAGGTAAGTTCATAAATTGAATTATACTCGTACTGACGTCTCAGTAACTTTTTCCATTATCAGAATAGTGCAGCAGCAGTCCCCGATGTTAATATCAGGAACAGCGGTCAACCGTACGCTCTTCTCACGGTTAACTACTTTACCTAGGCAAAGTCTCAGTCCCGAATATGGAGAAGGGAGGTCGTTGCGCTTGCTGATTGACTGAGGGCCGGGAAACCATAATTCGAACAGTTCGCGACTTACGCGATTGTCGCATCTAGCAAGAATGTCTCCTTGGCCATAATTCAATGCGTGTTTGGGTACCGTCCGATGAGCCGCGACTTGGACCTGACGTCGAACTACTCCTACGAGACACGCTCCTCCTACGGCCACACTTTAATTCCCCATCACCTAAAGTTCTTTCTAAAGACTTACTTTACGTTCGACGGAATAAACTGCGAACAGAGTGAAGAGTACGCCAATGGGTTGCTCGATTTCGGAACTCATGGATGAGGCGGTCGTACAGCGGTTTGCGTCTCCGGTTTTCCGACACCACAGATCGAAATTCTGCAAACTTCAACACTTTGACAGTCGAAGCGTGATGCCCCCGAGAGTCGCCAACTGTGGTATACATGTAATGATCTAGCAACAGCACCCTATAATTACTACAACAGCTGGGCAACTTAGTACCCTTATCTGACTCTGTCTCTGATGATGGATTCGAGTGAGAATCCGGAAAGTCAGGCTAATAAAGCTATTGCTTAAGCATTAGTCCTGTCGTTGCTTATTTTTGTCTGCTTACCTCCCATCGCCTACTAAAAAGAGATCGGTGCAAGAATTTAAGCTGCCTTTTCCTGACTACTAGTTTTGACTTTTCTGATGTCAACCTGGTGTACCCGCTATCTCGTTTGCGGTTTTTGTAGTTGTTGTAAAGTTGGCGCGACTTTTTCCCACCCGCCTCCTCGGCCTGACACCAAAAGTTCTTTTGTTCATAAATGAATTAAAAGAAAAGGGCAATAAATTGTTCCCCTGCATAATACTCCCAGAATGGTTACCAAGTTCGTCTTTTGACTAATGAGTCATTCACAAAAACAGTTTATTAACTGTTTAATGTTTGGCCGAGACCTGCGTCGATTGCATCCAATAATTCCGGCGAGTTGGCTGATTTTATTTCCGTGTGACACTCAGAGTTTAATGCGCGACACCTAAAGCCATGTTTCCTCTGATGCATGACTAATCTGAGTACGAAGCTTCCAGAACTTCGCGGCCATTTTTATGGAACGGCTGGCCACAATAACAGTGCTCTCTCACATAAATGCGTGCCCACTGTCCAGTGGGTGGATGGCCGTCAAGTTAGATGGTCTGATCTTCCCACCACTAGCTTATGTCCGTATATACGAATGGAGACAGAATTCTCAATTCGGATACGATAGAGCGCATTACGTTTAACACATGAGACTCAGTAAGCAACCCCTTTTCTATCGACGTCTCCAGGATATGTGAGTAATGTGCGTTGGGTAGTTGCAATTTATTGTGCCACTTGTATCCATGGCTTCTTAGTTGTTGTTCTACACACTCAGATGTATTGATCGCATATGGGAGAGTTCGCGGGTGGTCGGGTTTTATGCCCGGGAGACCGTGCCATCATAAATACCTATCTCTGAACTTCTAGTGTTTCATACACTAAAACACAAAATCAAGGTGGTATCCGTTGGTGGGAAACCTGTCTGTGCACAGCACGTTCAGTCCTTTAAAAGTGAATAACCTACCCCACTTAATTAAGTTTCAGACTACAAACATGACTGCGGATAACCAGATCTTACTCTTGCAGGCAAAATGTTCGTGTTGATCGAAAAACTGGTCTTGTTGGCGGCTTTTAAAATGTCTAACTATTTTACGGGTAAAAAGCAAGGGTAAGTCCGTTTAAGTCCGCTTACTAAGGAGCTGAGGCTTTCGCCTCTGACCTTCTATTCATATCGAAAACAGCAATGTAATCGATTGTTGCACCAGTAAATATGGAAATTCAAAAGTTAACGATAAGTGTGAGCCAGGTGCAAACTGGCACCACTAACACAGTCATGCCTATATGTACAGTAGTGTCTCAACGAATGAGCGTCTAGTATTCACTCAGAGGACTTAACATTTAAGGAAATAACCACCGCGTCTGGGACTCCGCTCCATGTTCCTGTGAGCTTCTGCGAGAAGGCCTTCTGTTGGACATCCGTATGGACCAGATTCCCCTTCAGTTTAGAGGGATGACCATGCAGACGGTCTGTCCCAGCCAGTTCGAAAAATTCCTCAGAATCACGGGCACACTGACGGCCTCTGACAGTCCTGTAGTTTTGAATGAGGTCGACGCGCAGTTGCCTGTAACTGAGAGGAAACAAATTTAGTTAGTCATTTTGTTTTCATACGTCAGATTGTCAAGATTCTTGACCATCTTCGTAACCATCGCCTATACTCTTTCCGACGGTTAATAATCCTTCTTTACCCATGGTCGCCAGACCTAATCTGCATACTCCAAGTGAGACCGAACGAATGTCCCGTAGGTTTTCCCAAACAACTCCTTATCGATCTGCACAAATCCTCGCCTCAGCGCTAATAGCACCCGTATCGCGCGTTTGGCCGCCCTATGAGACTGTGACGCTAGTTTAAGGCAGGAGGTTATTCGGACGCCGAGGTCTTTCTGTTCCTCAACAGTTAAAAGAGGCTGCCCATTAAGGAGGTATTGAAAGGAATCAACCTCCATACTGGCCCGTCTAGTGCGGTGGCTCAGGACCATACATTTGTCCACATCGAAATTGAGAAGCCAGCGAGTTGACCAACTACTCAGCGGGTTGAGACCTTCTTGAAGCGCCTACCTGTCTGCGTCAGCTCTGATGGCTCTCCGCAGTTTAACATGGTAAGCAAACATGACTGAGTTGCATCCCAGGTCGTCGACTTAGTCGTTAGTGTAACCTAGGAATAGCAACGACTCTAAGGCTGAGCCATGGGGAAGATCACTTAGAACGGTGTAGGAGTTCACTTCGAGTCATCAACAGGCACAGTTTGTAATCTACCTGTAAGAAAGTCTGCAATCCATGTCAGCAGCTCTCATCTTATTCTTATTTCAGACAGTAGATGAGACATTTGTGTAGGACGCTGTTGAATGCCTTCTATAGGTACCTGTAGATGACATCGACTCTAACGTCCTCGTCCATGGCGCGAATCAAATGCCCGGTCGAGAGCAATAAACTGGAAAGGCACGAGCGTTTCTCTCTGGAGCAGTGCTGGAGACCTGAGAATAATTTTCTCTTCTCCAGGTATACCACTGTTTCTTTCTTAAGTTTGGTTTCGATTACTTTACTGTGGCTGTAGATTAGATTAACGGGCCGGTAATTGTTAGCACCAATGTGTGTCCCACCCTTGTATATCAGAAAGATATTTTTTGCTTTCCATTCGTATGAAAGCCTCCCTAATTCGAATGACGGACGGAAGATGTCTGCTAGTGGATTCGAGAGTTCGTCTGCCAATTCTTTCAAGAACTTCATCACTATATTGTCTGGACATGACGACCTTTCTTCTTTGAGATTTTGCAGTTCTCTTTGCACGACAGGTGTCGGAGGAACATATAAATTGAAGCACTGGACCAGCGGTATCCACAGCACTTCGGCTATTGCGACTTTAAAACCCCGTTTCCCTTACAAAACGTGAGGCAGTGTACAGTCCCGAGTGTTCAGCTTTCTACCATTTTTCAACGATTTCCCCACCATTATTATCCTTAAGTACTGCAACCAGGTTCTTATTTTCCAGCCGACTGTTAATATAATGAAATAAAATCTTGGGCTTTTGTTCATCCTGTCGGATTCATAGTCTTTTCTTGCCTGACGGATGCATTTCTTGACAACATTTAGTTGACGACGAAACCCCTCGAGGTGCATTGGTGACCCGGTTTCCCCGAATATCTTCCATCTTTTACTTTTCTTCCTTAACTGTTTATCCCGGTTTCTAGTTATCCAAGCAAGTCGAATCGTCGTTTTTTGTAGTGCCATTGGACGGCAGGGCCAAATTCGATCGAGTGTAATAGTAGTGAGCGATCTCTCGTCGTTCTCGGGATCCTCTTCAACCAAAGGGTCCCAAATCACGGACATCAATTCGTTTTTCATCGTGTTTAAATCTACCTTTCTTATATTAAGTTGACTTTCTGTTCTCTTCTGGCGTTGGAAAATGACCGATTAATGTCACAATAGCGTAGCATGGTCAATTCTACTGAGAAATGCACTCGAATACACTTCGGCAATAGTAAAGGAGTCTTATATAATAAACTAGATCCAAGCAATTGGCTCTCTGGTTCTCTCTAAATCTTGTTGGTGCCTTCACATTTTGGGCCTGAGAGAGGTCGAGTGTGAGGTGAAGTAGCTCATGACTTAAGAATGTTGGCCCACCGTTAACTACCATATTTGCTCACTCTATTGTAAGTGCGTTTAAATTTCCAGCCATAAGAACCTCTTGGTGGCTATCTACTTCATTGACTAAATGAAGCAGCGACTCATCAGCTGCACTCGGAAGGCTTTATGATCTGTAAACCGTCAGGAATGCTAGGTTTTGTGTGTTATTCTTCTCTATCCAGGCAGATTCATATTCCAGGGAGAAGGTATGGGATCGTTCAACTGCTGAACTTTCTTGTCCTTACATATAAGACTACCCTATCGCCCTGTTTATTTTGACGGTCTCTGCAAAAGAGCTGGTTGTCCCCGTATCGACATCTGGGCTTCTTCCCTTTTAGCTTTGAGCCATGTTTCCGTTATGACAATGATATCGGGGTTTTGAGTTCATCAATCTTCGAAACGAGACTGTGAGCACTAGCACACAAAAATCTGAATTTGGCTCGAGTACCTCTGGTGTAGAGGCGCCAGTCCGCCTTGTGGGGATTGAATGAAAAGCCGGTCGGAGCTGGTCGAGATTGACTGCTGTCCATCAGGCCTAGACTGTTAGGCTTATAGGGTTTCTCCAGAGAAATGACCTCTACACATATGTTATTTTACTGTTCGGCACTTTGTGATTTTTCTCGTCTTGGCTCGACCTCCTGAGGATTTTTGCTTTAAGCCCTCCCCCGTTCTCTCTCTCCATGGTAAAAAGTTACGTTGAAAAGAAACTGTTGGGTGGGTATTTTGGAGAGCGTATTTTATCTTTAACACTAGCTTCGCTTGTTCCTCATTCTGGAAGACAATTTTTAACTGTCTCGGTCGGTCTGAATAATCGTTCGAGTCTTTTATTCGGCCCATCCTGAAAACCTTTGACATGGTGGCTTTATTATCTCCTCCTAAGGGATTTGGGACAGTGCCGAAATATTTCAATGCTATGATGTATTCTGTCATTTGGAGTGCCGGAAACAGACTCAGGCATGCTCTTTATGGCAATGAATTTACTGCGATGAACAAGGGGACGTCGTGTTCTAATTATACGAACAGAGACTTCATTTCGGATATCCCGACTGCCGCCATTCCCTGATTTAGGAATGTCTGGATCGGTAGGGCTAAACTATGACGCTCCGCCTACTACGGTCTCTTGATCATTCGCCATTTTCGACGGCTCGATTTCTGTTTGCGGTGTACCCTAATCTTGTTCCCTTATCTTACCGCGTGTGTCTTTCTGGGGTGCTCTGAATGAT
Source organism: Spirometra erinaceieuropaei (assembly GCA_902702965.1). Lineage (NCBI taxonomy): Eukaryota > Metazoa > Platyhelminthes > Cestoda > Diphyllobothriidea > Diphyllobothriidae > Spirometra > Spirometra erinaceieuropaei. The sequence goes on from CACRXP010000024.1 coordinate 84,747, forward strand.
TTTTGTTCTACGACATCACGTCTGGTTAATGTTTTCTCACATTAGACGCTAATTGTCATTCATATCAAGCTCCACATATCTACGATTTCCTTTCTTCTCAGTCGAGACAGGAGAGGAAGTCGTGCTTGTACGTCCATATAAAATCATGAAAGACACGCAAATCTGAAAGCCTGCCCAAAATCAATGGCTATACGCAAGGCGCTTAACTGTTTCTTGTTGGAATACGTCGTCAAAATTTTAAACGGGCTCAACAATCACAGAAATTTTAGAAATGTTCATGCCAAAGAGGTCAGCAGCAGCTGCTATTCTTAGATATTCAGTTCACAAAAATGAAAGAAATGGGAAGCTGAGCCATAACCTTTAGCGTGCTCGTCGCATGAAGTCATACGGTGGAATCGGTAAAAACGGTCACAGAAATTCAACGGAAGCTCAAATGTCCCCGCTTTCAAGACAGTTGTTCTGTGTGTTGAAAACAAGGCTTTCTTAGAGCTCTCTGCAAACGAATTTAGGCCCACTTTAGGAATCCAAAATCAAAAGGAAGTGGGAATCGACACTTCTGTGTAAGGATTTTGATTAGAACTGGTACCCACACGCTTCTGTTAACATGTGCCAGTGAGCTCGCTGCAGATGCACTGTAATAAGAAATACATCGGCAATATGGCGTACTTCACCGTAGTTATTTTTTTGGGGTTAGAGAGTACATTGATGCGTCAATAAACCGTTCGGATTGCCCGTCTCCCGATGCTGCGTATCGCATCCTGTGCCTCAACTGCCTGGTTAATCTTTTAGGTTGGACTGGATTCAAGCTTGAATCGCGCAGACCCAAGTATAAGCCGCCCGTGCGACAGGAGTCGACTTAGCAAAAGTGACCACCCGTTTAGCAGGAGCAGGTAACTAGCTCAATTTTGCAGCCCCCGAGATAATGACTCTTACCAAGAGCAAGACAGATTGGTAGTTGCTTGAAGCCAGAGCATCTGATGAGGACTTGGCCATATGGCATACAAGTCTGCGCAAACCTCCTCCGACCGACAACACCTGCTATTTCTTGACTAAGTTACCTGTAACTTTTGTTCTTAAATTGCTGTTGCCAGCTCTGACGGTGAACGCTTTGTGGGTCCAAAAACTCGCACAATAAGCGATTTGTGGTCCTCCAGCAGCCCCCCTTCCCGCGAAATTTACTTTTAGATCAAATATTCTTCGTTTTTGCCAAAATACCAGTCTAATTACTGCTAAAGGAAAAGGGCGAACACAGTTGTGAGGAACAGTGGGAGTCTGCAGTTTAATGTACTTATAGAGGGCGTGGAAAATTACAACGTCACGACATGTGCATGATGCTTTGGGAAACGCCTGACTATCATCCACAAGTTCAAAAATACTGTCGAAATCGTAGAACTGTATAAACTGCAGAACAGGTAAAATAAACGAATACTGCATACTTTTGTTTAGCAGTTTCCTTTCCGTGCCTCATATGTTTACAGTTACAATCTTATAAATGATTGCTTTTGTTCGAATCAACGAGCTAGCTTAACGTGTATGCTACCTAGCGCAACGCTGCGGCCCTCACAAGCCTGTCACCACGTCTCGTGGCCAAAATTCAGTTACGCAGCCGTAAAAGTTTTAACCTCCATAATCGAGGCTAGAAATAGAAACAAGAGGCATTTTTATACACAGGATTTGCCTAACTTAATCGGGAGGTCAAACAATATTCACCGACTAGCTAAAAGTAATTTACCGGATTTGCCCGAGTAGGCACCAATGACAAGCATGGTTGCTCTCTGGGCTAATTCTGAGCAATATACGTTCTACGTTTTGGACAGCATTCTGTTTCAACTTGAGTAATTTCTCAAAAGTGGGAGTTAAAAAATCACACAAGAAACTTTAAAAATTTGAAGGTTTCCTTGTTATTTAATTGTTCTAACACATCGGGGATAGAATCTTTAAGCAAAGACCCTGATATTTATCATTGGGATTATTTGGTGTCTTAGGTTTCGGCAGAGGTTTTTTAGACAACGTTTATGCGTAGGTCCAAAAATACGTATGGCACAGGCCGAATCAACTCATGGAATTTTTGCAGTAACAAGCAAAGCGTTGTCATTTCTTTCACTTTCCGTCGTCAGTACATCTATATCGAGTCTGGCACCGATAATCCGATTTAATTATTCTTGCTTTAAAGGAAAAAATTTAGTCAAAAAAAAACATCATTGACCAATTATAAACAGTTAGTCATTCTACAGTAAAAATTTGCCTGTCATAACACAGTGTTTGGCGTACAATTGACCCGTTACTCACGTAAGTTAATTGCAAACGACCGTGACTAAATACGTCTCAGTAGGTGATCAGCCGTACACTAAACTGAAACCACGATGGGATGAAATTCCTAAGACTTTGCAAAATAGGGTAATGGTATCCAATTACTTTGAATACTATAGAATACCACGTGGAATTTGTCTAATTATCATGTGTATCGAAGATGTGATCTAACGGTTATCTGTCTGCATATTTGTGTTTGTTCGCCGCTGATGTTTTTTTGGTTTTTCACATATGCCAATAACTTGGCGTAAATGATTGGAGACAGGAACATTAACCCTCTGTGCTACCGGTAACCGTGCGATGAATTCTAGTCGGTCACATTTCCCGCTTCCTAGATTTAAAACCAACCCTGACCTCTGAAATTAAATGCGAAATCACCCGTAATAACGGTCCACCTCTCCGTGCCCCGTCTAGAAACTAATTACGAAAGCCCGGAAAGGCCACAAAGTTGCTGTTTACTTGGTGAATTTCCGTCGCCGCCATCGTTGAGTAAATTTTGTAATGTGCACCGCATAGTCGAATTAATCCAGTTGTGGAATATTTAGATATTTCAAATATTTTGCATGCTTCTTGTGTTCATGGGGTGAACGCGACTTAGAAGAAGATAGATGGCTAGTTGATGGGCGGGAAGGAGGTTAAAAAAGTTTAGAAATGAGAAGAGGGGAGGTTTATGATGTCGTATAATGAACCTTCATTATCATCGACTATGGGATAATTCTGCATCCAACGACCCACTCTACGCCCAGTTAGTACAACCGCGTTAATTTGCCGCTGGGCAACCGTCAGTTTAATTGAAAGACCTAAGCGCTCCTCACAGAACGGGCTATGCTGACCCAGCGTGGTGAGATGAAATTGTATACGGTTTCCATTTTACTCCTCCCTTACCAACAGAGGTGTACTTTTAACTTTCGAAAAATACGGGTTTGCTCGACAGATAGGGCAGTATGTTTTACGAACAGCCTGATGCCGCACGCAGTGTTTGAGCATTAACTTCTTGTTCTTGACATTAAGTGAGGAAAGTGTATAACTGTTTAATGCTTTTAATATCCGCGGCTTCACACGGCCGAGCAGAAGAAGTAAATAATCATCAGTTACATCTTTACTGAATGCCTTTCATAATATGAACACTTTTTGAACTAACAACTTATGAACTTAGATTCCTTTTATATGATATACTGGAGGGGAGAAGTTCCCTTCGAATTTAATTGTGTATACGAAGTGCCATGACATCGAAGGTGTTATTATTGCTGTGCTGTGGGCTTATACATTTCACTTTAAAAACATAAAAAGGACCATATTCAAAGACTACAAGTCACTGTTCGATAAGTGCGAAAATTATCTGAGTGCTTTTTAAGTTAGATATGCACAAACAAGGCGTCAAGCGTAGAATAGCTGAAGATAAGTCTTCTTTTTTGGAACATAGTGGGATGCCATACAAATGTCGAAGCCAACATTTTTGGACAGATCTTTCTAGGAAAATTAAAGCTCAGAGAATTAACGTTTGATATTATTTGCTTGAGCTAGTTTTGAGATACATGACTGAGTTACCGCAAATACTGTTAATAAAAAATGCTCATCGAGGCATTTTCTTAATACAAATTTTTCTTAATACAAATTACGCAGGAACCTGGAAAGACGCTCACGTAAAAGCCAGAATGCTGTCATTTATGATTGACAAAATAAATGAATTTCAAAGTAAACATTCTTATGCTGAATTCTGAGATTCTTTTCTATCCCAAATCTCATTCAAATAGCATTTTTAATGCTATATTCACCTCTGCGCTAGTCAAAATCAGTTGACTGTCCAAAAAAATTTTTCGAATTGCGAATAAATTAGGTACGATTAAACATCAAGCTGTATAATTCGCCTCTACTTCCCAATGTAACATCACCGGGCGATATGGCACATTTCGATTATTCGAACTTGTAATAAGGATAATGATTCGTGAATGGATGCTTAGAAATTTTATTTCGATATCAAATGCATCGTCTTTCCAGTATTTAAAGTCAACTCTTTAAGAACTTCTGTTAATTGCTACTCCCAAGCAGACCATGCTAAGACGCGGTTCGCTGTTGTCCTTTTGTAAATGGTGCTGTTAAACTGAGAATTTTAGAAGTAGTAACTCCCAAGAAAAAATTTTCTTGTTCGTTTAAAAAATATAATGAAATCAAATGAGGTATATTTAATACTATAGTTATTGTTTAGGGTAAACTTATCACTTCGCTTGACCATTTAAAATTAAGCGTCATAGAAAATGTTCATTAAAAGCAAAGAAAAACAGATTACGCACCTTTTGTATTTGGAGGCTACTAAATTATTGCGAAGTGGGTGGCAAACTCTTATAGTAAACTGAATGAGACGCAACAGATATTGCTTGCAAGAAAACGCTTAAAGGCTGTTTCGGAGGTTGAATGTCAGCTGATTTTACCGCGGAACACTTCTTGCGTGGTAGGTCGCTGGATTTTAGTTCATCATACTAGTAGTTATTTAAGAAAATCGCAGACTCATAGAGATGATTTTTTTATGACGTTTGCATTCTTCCATTGGATTTGGAACAGCTCATTGCATTCGCTGCAAATTTTGGCCCAACGAATAAAAAATATTTATATCTTTTGTCTGTTTGTTTGTTTATTAGAACGTCTAGATTGAGAAAGGACATCTTAGGTCCCGCGCGTTTGCAATCATTAAAAGTTTTTAGACTCCAAACAACTGTCCAAATTGTCCAAATCTTTCAAGTTCTGCTTAAGAACATAAAATGACATAATAGTACCGCAGAAATTTAGGACTACTACCCTGACTCCTGTGAATCGCATGAAAAGCTTTATTTCACTCAAAATATGTTAGCCGGCATACAATTCTGACACTTAGTAAAAATGTAACCGCATATGGATTTGAGGATAATTCTTTTAATGGTGTTCATCAGTAAAACTTAAAGGTATTGCTGATAGAAGCGAACAGGCGAGTCCCAGGTAGCAGTTCAGAAGATGAAGATGCGATCACTGGGACAAGAAGTTTATTGGCCTGACGTTTCGGGTTCTCACTCGTGCCCATCATCAGAGACATTCGCAGATAGAGGTAAAGGTGGCACCAGGAATGCAGTATTTATAGCACGTG
>CACRXP010000024.1:103383-118610 GCA_902702965.1 Spirometra erinaceieuropaei
TAATAGGTTGTGAGGGCAGCCGGGAGTCACCGCAGCTGGACAGGAGGGGCCCTAGTTCTAACCGGCGGCGGTGGTCGTTCGTCAGGCGCCTGGCAACGATTGTCGCGGCCATCGACCGACAAAACGAAGCCGGAGAAACGGGGGGAATGGAGCGGCTGCCCCAGGAATGGAGCCCGCCCCAGTCATGCAAATTGACCCTCTTTAAGCTGTGACGAAACTCACACCGGCAACATGAAAGGGTGGTTCCGGTTTGATATGCCAGGTTAAGTACTGTTAGATATTTTTCCGTCCTCGATGTGAAAGTGACCATTCCTACGTGAGTATTTTTCAGTGGCATCTACCGAAACGGGACGACTTCACACAAAACATACTTTTAGTGATGACTTATTTGCAACTCAATTCCTCGCGTACGCCGACTCGAGCTCCTCTGCACTCGCCCTTCCATATTTTTCTTGCGGTCAGCCTCTCCTAGTTGTTTAGTCTATCGGTACTTCCAGACTATTCACTATTTCGGAGTGGATGCTTGTTCCAGTGCTTTTATAAACAATGAAAGGCTGTTAGACGTTTAAAAAGGTTAAAAATCACGTTCTGGCTATCCAAATACTAAACCGACCCTATACCCCCAGAAGAACCCCGTTCAGGCTCCGCGCTTGCCGTTGTCAGAGGTTGAATAAACACATACAACTTTCTGTGCCCTTCCGCTCTTGTCTAATTTGTATTTTAAAAACTAACTTTTATCGATATTTTCACTCACTTTACCCCGTCGCATTTACCTGTACTGGTCTGACGAGAAGGTATCGGAAACAACTTTCGCTCACCACCTTTTCTTCTGAATCGAGTATTTACATAGGTGACAGAAACGACACAGGTCATAAGCTTCAGCCTCAAGCATTCGGTCATCCACGAACGCATTTGCATATAAGCCTTGTTGCGGCGCGTTGAAACGCACGGAAATAGACCGGAAAGTTCTGTGGCTGAATTACAGTACGGTGGACGGGTGGGCAGGGCGAACGACTGCTCACGTAACGTCGTCAACCGGTTCATGCAAATACTATGCGGAAAATCAAATTTTGCCGAACTGTAATTTTCCGAACGCACCCGTACGTCAAGCAAATGCTTGACGCCATCAACCTTTCCTCTACCTAACACGCCGAGTTTGAATTGTGCACAAATCCGAAGCAAGATTTCGACGCCAAAAAGCTAAAAGGCCGGCTGCCATGACACGGGACATTTGGGTCTGATGAGTCCGGGGAAGGACAACAACTACAAAGGAACAGAAAGCTTATTTCATGCGGGGATGGACAAACACACTCCGACGTGAGGAGAACGAATAGCACTCCCCAAACCTCGGCTTAGCTGACGGGACTGCAGCGGTCTCATAAGTCTGGTACGGCCGACACTTTTCAACTTGTGAACTGGAAGAGGCAGGTAGTTCAGCAATGTGCCCAGCTAAAGAAGCTGCGTGTCTAGCTGCAGGTTTCTTATTTCACCAATTGCAGCAGTCTTCTATTTACGCTTTATGTGCCCCTCTGAATAATGCGCAACATTATGCCCAATTATGTCTGAAAATGAATTTTATGCTTTAACAGAAGTCATTTAGACTCATTCAATGCCCTTACTGCTCCCAAAACTAATGGCGTCTGTACGTACGAATTCCATCATTTACATTTGACTGACACTTTTTGCCTCCATGATACCAAGCCAACATAGCGACCAACATGATTAATCGGTGTTATTATTTGCAAACTGTGTTACTTAAATATAAATGGTAGACGTTTATGTTTTAACGTACATGACGGAGAGCACAATAGCTGTTGACGTACTGGATTGTTTTTTTATAAATAAAGATGAACAATGGACAACTTTTTGCATAATAATAAAGGAGGAACTGATGGTTCTTCTACAAATATAAGCTGAATATTTTTTCATGTTAGGAAAAAATAATTGTTGAAAATCCCGCCTAGGACGTGTTTCTAAGGCTGCAATTGGTGTTGCTTTTTAACATTCTGTGATTAAAACGGTTACGGAAAAACAGTTTATGTACCTGCTGGCCTGACCTTTTTATGGCCGCCAGTTCAAATAAATATCAAGAAAGAGTCTGCTGAATACGAGAGTGGGAAACTTATTTACTATTTGTTAAATATGAAATGCAGTGGTCGGGTAAGGCCCTAATTTATAAAGTGGAGGAACAACAAATATACAAGCCGGGGGAGAGGAGTTAACGTTTCGTACACTTTGAATGAGTGAACCAAAGCTGCTTAGATTGTTTGTTCAGATGGCACATCTCGTCCTATCGCTAAATTGAAAATGATATGAATTTCACATTAGAAAACTGGGAAATACGTTGCTACCGACAACAAAATAAAATCGATGACTAATACTTAGTCTGGTAAGCGGCCAAAAGCCTTTGCTTTTAGAATTGCGGATGTATTATCTCGTCAAGTTGATAGTGAAGGAGAGAGACTTATGTGTAAGAGGAGTTTACATTGATCAGAAGAAGAAGCGATCGCTGGAACAATGGCTTTATTCGCCTGACGTTTCGGATTCTCTCTTGAATCCATCATCAGAGACAGTTGCAGAAAAGGGTGGCTAGTGTACAGGCAGTCGCAGTATTTATAGGATGCGGTCGCCATGCTACCGCATACCTACAGCAATTAACCGTGCTCCCTTCATCAAGGATTGTTGCCCGCAGGTGCGCTAATTGCTTGATGGCCGGCATGCAAATTGTTAATTGCTGACATCTCATCACCCGTGTTGGATGCTGGCGAGATGATTGCTCGGCCATCTGGCTCACGTGCTTGCGCGCTCCTCGAGTGGTCAATTGCTTTGGCCAGTCTATGCCTCAGGACTGAATATGGAGTGGGGATGTCATTGCACTTGTTGATAGACTGAGGTCCCGTGAACCATGACTCAAGCAACTCGCGGCTCACGCGATTATCCCCTCTCGCGAGAATTTCGGCCTCATCGAACTTGAATGTGTGGCCGGGTCTCGTCGAATGGGCCGCGACCTGAGAGTTGGCGTCATTTCTCCGTACAGCTGCAACGTGTTCGGCAATTCGCGTCCGGAGCAGTCTTCCAGTTTCTCCGACGTAGTTGCTTTGTCCGCAACTGCACCAGATCCGGTAAACGACTCCAGATGTTTCTTGCCGTGGCAGTGGGTCTTTTGGTCTCATCACTTGACGCCTCATGGTGGCCTCCGGTCTGTGCGCAACTCCAACCCCAAGTGGTGCAAGAAGGCGGCTAACGGCCTCGGAGACGTTCTTGATGTACGGGATCGCTCGCCAGAATTTGGGGTCGGCGCGATTTTGTCGCTCGTCTCGTTTGCGCAAGCACTGGTTGACGAAGTTGCGCGGGTAACCGTTTTCTCGGAAAACCCGTCGAAGATATTGGGATTCGGCAACCTTGTCTTCCGGTTCACTGCAATGCATTTCAACACGCCGAAATAGCGTTCTTACGCAACTGCGTTTGTGGCAGATTGGGTGGTTACTGTTGAAGTTCAGAATTTGCGTCGTGTTCGTTGCTTTTCTGAACACTTTGGTCTTTAGGCCACCACAATCTTTGCGACAGACGAGGACATCAAGGAATGCCAGCTGGTTATTCTCTTCCTCCTCCATCGTGAATTGTATGTCCGGGAAGACGCTGTTGAGACGTTCTTTGAACGTTAGCACCTGATCCCGTTCGATGACGACGAAGGTATCGTCCACATACCGAGCCCAGAATTTCGGTCTGTGGTGTTGGAAGACCAGCGACTCCAACCGCTGTAGCACCGCCTCGGCAATGAATCCCGAAATCGGCGAGCCCATCGGTGTTCCCTTCACTTGCTCGTAGATTGTTCCGTCAAACGTGAAGTACGTCCTGAGACAGAACTTTAGGAGCTGAAGGACTTGGGCATGTCCGAGAGGATTCTCCGTTTCATCGTATTTGTTTCGTAGGAGTAGCTGGACGGTCTCGATTGCCAGATCCTGGGGGATAGAAGTAAAGAGGGACGTGACATCAAAAGATACCATGACCTCATTGGGCAAGAGACTTACTCCTTTAAGCTTCTCCAGGAATTGCGTTGACGAACAGACCGTGGTGTCCGAATACTGCGACTGCCTGTACACTAGCCACCCTTTTCTGCAACTGTCTCTGATGATGGATTCAAGAGAGAATCCGAAACGTCAGGCGAATAAAGCCATTGTTCCAGCGATCGCTTCTTCTTCTGATCAACTAGTTCCTGGAACTCGCATTTTCGCTTGTATCGGAGTTTACATTATTGGCTTCAAACCGATTTTTCGTCCAATCGGTTCTAATGCTGTCCGACATTTCGATAATCGCGAACAATGTTGTCCACCGTGTGCCACGGCTCGACAGGCGCACAACATTTCCCTGCGGCTAAGTTTGTTTAAAGTTATAGTAGACTTGAACACCATCCGCCGCACTCTATTGTGCCTCTCCCACCTCGAGGGGATCGCAGAACATCGTCAAGAGGGTCGAAGACGGACTCTGGCGCAGTGTTCAGTAGAGCTAAAAACTTGTCCACGAGCGGCACACACAACATGGTAGGCCTGAAAATCCACCAGGTTTCATAAAATCGAGCCACAAAGATGTCCCCTAATTGCAAATGCCGTGACGCTAACAAACAGAAGGATGCATTGTAACTTTATACCCAGCATTTAGAAGGACCGGGTTTCCACCTTAGATAGCGGTTTTCTAAACCACGGCTCACGACGCGTCGTGATAGATGAAGGTGCACCGTATTTATGATACTGGGGGATGCAGTGAGATGTCGGGGTGTGGATTTCCCAGATGTGCCCTCATTTGTTCTTCCATTTCGGGTTTACCCGTCGGCTGTCTGAGCCAGTCGGCCACCTGGTTTTGGGTTTGGACCCAAGGACTGGCACGGCGTGAAGTCTGTGCCCATGCGCGCAACTATACCCCGATTTGTGGTCGTAGTTATGGGCTTCCGCAAACTCTGCGTGGCCGGATAACTAGCGCCTAAACTCATTCTGACCAGTATTTTGGTTTAGGGCATCTGCAAGTTTGCCAATATTGATGTTGTCCCGAGTGTCAGATACAGCCGCATTAGATGGTGTTCTTCAGTGGGTGCAAAAGGCCTGATCTAAAATGGTCGTCAGATGTACATTTCCTGATAAAAAAAACCTAACTTTTATGTACTTTCGAAAAAAATACGAGAAAACAATCAATGTCTAATACTGATGATTGTTTTATTCGTTTTAGCATAACGTTGAAATATTTTTGAATTTTCTTTTAAAATGGATTAAAACCAAATATCCATCAAGGTATATTGCCTCACAAGCGTGCTTTAAAAAAGTGATTTTACATGTTCTTGCTAATTAAAAGGAAAACGCGATGAAACGGGAGCTCATCATTCTCAAAACATTTTTGTCAGACACCGTCAAAAGCCAAACGATATGGAATATTGAATATTACTTGGCCAGGTGCTTAAAATTAACCAGCTGTTAGGGTAGTGCAGAAAGCATGGCATTCTAGTTTGTCTGTAGTTTAAAAATAATGGAATGTGGTTAAATGGTAAATTTTATGGGCGTTAGATCTTAATTGCACAGCCCAACAGCCTTTTCATCAGAAACAGCAAGTTCCAGCATTCCTAAATATGCTACACTTTTTCAGCATTTGATGCACCAAATTTCGTCTTATATGCAAGCATTTGTTCACCGGGTTGGTCATTTTATAACTCATTCTATGGAGAGGCAGCTGACGTACAAATGGTAAAGGAATTGGCATGTCTCTAATTTAATGTATGAGGCTTGACAAGCCGAAGTTTTAAATGTCCTACGAGTGATAGCATAACTTGATGCAAGTGGGCTTTTCTTTTCGACTACAAGCTCGCCTAAATACCAACTTCTAGTAATCTGCTACTGATGCTGTAGCCACGAGAGAAGAAAGCAAATGAGCAGCTGCCCTCGCAGCGCATTAGCGAAGTCCCACGGGCGCTTAACAAGGTCCTACATTTCTTTATATTTCTATTTGCGTAAAAAGCCTCCTGTTCAAATAATTTATGACGAATCCAAATGAGCTCTGTTTATTTCAAAACTGTAAAACTGTCGCTTTCAAAAAATATTAGTTGATTTTGCTGTGTACATGAAAAAATAGAAAGAACAAGTTTTATCCACGACGCTTAATACCCCAAACTGACTCCCGGGGAATTTTCGGCACTTATCGGCAGGCGACTTTGTATGGTAAGAATTTCCCCAGCTATGATTAATAAAACTGCGATGGATTGAATATTTCCTTTGAAATGATGCTACCTATAGCCTTCGACTGTCATCTTTTTAATCTTGATTTCTGCCTAAACTCTTCCAAAATACCCGCGTTTAATTACTTTCTGCAAAGCTGCTTTTGAAGTCAGACAGCTTTAACTCTTCTTCATTTTTCATGTGGCCTGAGCAACGCAGTTGGTGGCTCCATTGCCGAGAGTGTGACCAAGATCGACTGTTCCTGTAGATGAGATAACAGATTGGTATACATAAGTAAATGCTGCAAATTACATGGAATTTTGGGATGCATTAAATATCGCTTTGAATAGATCATATTCCAGCATGAAGTGATAGACAATTTAGAATAATTAAATGACGAACAAGTAGGTCGTTACACATTTGCGGCGCTAACATGAAAAATGAATTTTGCAAACTCTAGGGTTTTATAACATAGAGCATTTGCAGGGCAATATGTTCCCACCAGACTACCCGTGTTAATTTTGTCGACTTAACCTCAAAGCGATGCAAATAGTACGGAAGCCATGCAATGTTGCTCTTCTGCGAGTAGCTTTGATCTCCACCATGTGAAGACTCAAAAACAGCCGTTCTGTCGCCGTTCTGGACGGCCTTTCTGCCTGACGGTTGATGTTTCAGGACAAAAACAGTGAACTGTAAGAAAAATCAGGGTTTGAATGGACCTCTATCAGACTTCGAGGATATGGAACCAGACATTACCTCATTCTTAACTTACGCTGTAGACGCTGCCACTTCATTCCACACCTCCAAATTTTATACTACTCGTTGGCGGTTGTATAGTGCCGATCTCACTCGTCAGTCAGTTTATCTGGCGCAGTTGAAATATCATCCAATTGGACCTTAGGTGATGAGGAGGACGTCCATTGAGAAAAGAACCCACATTCAACCGTAAGTGAAATTCGCATTCTACCGTTTGCATTACTACTTAATCTACGGATTTTTGAGTGGACAGGTGGTTTGTTTTAAACAACGGTTACCAAGACGAAATCCACGAAGAACATTTTGAAAACAAAATGTTTGTTTATACGACACCTATAAATATTTCGCCACCAGAACGAAGAGCAGAACGCTGTCAAAAAATCTACAGCGTCTGAGAGCAGTATCTGTCCTTCTTATAGCGTTTAATCAAAAATACGCAGGCATGCGATGATCATAACATTAGTTCTGAATACAAATGCATTAAGTAAATTGGTGTGTTAGTCAAAATAAGCATTTTGGGTAGTTATGAACGCGAAAAAGTCAGCTGACATTTTATATCCACAATAACTTAAACTATAAAGCATGTGCATTCATATCGTTGGATTTTGTGGGCGGCACTTACTAGAAGTTTTGCACAAAGTTGACGAGTACGATTTTATTTTCGTCAGTGTCGCATGCTTGGAGTTATCTGTCTTTGCCTGGATCCCACTAGCTTCTGAATATAGGAGATGCACCTGGTGGCTGACAGCGCGTTAGTCCACGAACCTCAAAATTATGACAATCACAGTAGATCGTCTACCAGTAGTTGTAGTAATTCTTGCCACTGCCCTCGACACCTTCGTCGTCCGCATGGTAACTGCTTGCGAAATAGAAATAAATAAGAACATTCACTGATTGGTGCACGGTCACCTTGAGATATTTGAACGCGGTTGCTTTTTGTACACTAGTAAAATATTCGTAAGTGGCGACTTTTTGCCTGGAATTTAAGCGTCCATTATTTTAGTTGGAAAAATGTCCCACAGTTTATGAGTTCTAAGTTCTTGGAGATGCCAACAATGAAGAACGAAAGGCTACATCCTAGCCGGTTGCACGCAATGGTGTGAAGGGTTACTCCCATGGAGCGGTAGATGTCTTCTGATAGCACAGTGCCATCTATTTCCCATTTGCCTACGTGGGCACTTACGAGCCCTCCATAATCACATTTGGCTTCATTCGCTAAAAAACCCAAACTTACTTTTTTAAACTATTTCAGGCTATCCTCTGTTTTTCTTGCAAATTTGATTTGGCACACTATGGCATGGTTTTTGCACTCAAGTTATCTTGCAAAGCGTCATTACGTTTAGATAATCCTTTATTCGTCCGTGCCGCAGATTTTGTAGTTAGTTAGGTTAGCTCGATATTTCCATAGGCAAGCAAAGGTGAGAATATAAAGTGGATGGAGTATTAAGTGTGTTCGAGTGGTTTCGATAAATATATATATTTTTATTATCAGATTACATGTGTTTTAAGAAGCAAATTTCCTGTTCTCGGCATCATCTGAAAATATAAGTGCAGGGTTGATATTGTGCCAATCGACTTTCCATATATAGAAAGAAAGGTTTAGAACGCCATTTACTCCCACGAATGCGAAATGCATACTTTAAAATGCCTCTCTTAACAGAGGTCACGTTGAAGAAGCTTAGCAAAATCTACCAAAGTTTTTAAGGGTAAAAATAATAAATCGTATCTCTGCTGTGGGAGATTTTGTGCCCTAACTTCAGACATATTTCACTCTCTATTAACCCTGTGGATAAAAAAACTCTCTTTGCTAGATGTAGTGCATATAATGGTCGGAATGAATACAAAGCAACGAGCCGATGTAGACGGAACTTTTAAACCACACGTCTAGCATGAATACATAGATTTTTATTAAATGTTTTAATAAAGAACCTACTGTCCACAATCATCGCCAGTTATCAGGTTTGTCCTGTACTCATGACCTCAAAAAAACAGTACGTGAAGCATATACTATGTTTTCGAAAACAATTTTGCCCAAAACATATACGAAAAGGAATTGGACGCGCGGTCTCTATTAGATATTGTTAAACACAGATGGATTATCTGAAAAAAGGCGTACTTTTATTATTTGCAAACTGCCTGCAGACGCCTAACACATTTTACGGACGATCGGCTAGTATTTGTGCCGCCACTGTTTTGAATCATGCAACATGTGTGCTCTAGCGGCTATTTGTTGGCAGTTTTTGAATATTACACCGAGATCCCTTTGAAGCTGATAGATTTCGGTTCGAATATTAATATCATTTTTTCGACCAAACCCATGATGCAGTTCAACGGAGATCTGCCCCAAGCTATTGCTCTGATTTATGGGGAGATCAAAAAGGCGAAATTTCCAATCTGGTGTATATAACAAAAACTCACATAAAGGACGCTTGGGGACCACTGATGACACGAACCATTTGCCGTCGCGTCATGCAGAGGCATTAAGTCATGTGTCTAGACTGTTAACTAATACCTTGGTTGTCAATATGGTAAATCAGGCAACAGGTTGCACACTGCTATGCTCTTTGTCCCTCCCAAAGTCAAAAAGTGAATACATGATTGGTGAATATTGACACATTTGGGGAAAATATTATTACCTACTCTCCTCTATTTTTGTTACTTTACACAGAAAAGCTTAGATGCGAAGCTAAACCAAGTTTAATCGGGATAAAAGTGGCGGCGTTCTCAGTGAACTTAAATGGTGCCAACTGTAATGCACTCAAATTAGAAAATGTCCTGACAAAATTGATGTTCACATACCAAATAAAGCGATTACACTGAATGGGCTAAATCATAGCTCCTGTACCCGGATTCCAAAATGCTATCGCTGTATTCACTGCTGCATTTCTGTCCCGATCGTGCGTTAATTGGTGAGCCCGGATATCAGCTGTAAGCTGGCTATCCCTTTTACCTTTCCTTCAGTTTTAGTTTGTTAAAAGCATGTTTAAAATGACTTATAACCATTAGTCAGGCACCTTGTCCCGTTTAGATGCAATTTGTGAATTCTTAATCGTTGATTTTATCTCCTAACGTCAATTAGTTTAAGCGCTCTTTGGTCGCAACGGAAATGAGAAACAATCAAGTTCTCCACATTTAACCAGTTACTGCGTAAAAAGCAGGTGTGGAGAAATCTTGCGCAGGCAGGAATGCACCAACAGAACAGCCAGAGACCACTAGCATCCTGATGGAGGGTTATAGAGGTCTTTCCATGACCTGACAATAAGGCGTCGTCCTTACCATGCTTTTCTACCGTCGTGATTTTTATTCACCTCTCACTTGGACGATGACTTGCTCATACATTTACAGGATCAAAAACAAGCTGCGAGATAAGCAGTGGGATGATAGAGACTGAGAGGCTAGAACAGCTGCTAAAAAACCTCCAAGCCGTTCTTAATCTGTCAGTTCGAGCAGTTACTTGGAAACGATTCTGTTGATATTGGAACAAGACTTACATTGACCTGACAACGAAGATTTGTGCCTAAGGCCACTAACAGAGGCAGAATCGGAACAAAAGAGAGAATCACTGGCGGCTTCAGTGTACAGAGGATGTGTTTTTATGGCATCGGACGAAGATCGATAGCTCACCATGCACTTGTATGACATTGGGCGGGCATCTCTAACTGAACTGGAGGGCGTTTGGGTTGATTCTGTTCCTTCTATGTTACAAAGGAGTAGAAAAGTGAAGAGAACATTTCGCCAATTATAAAGTTCTGATGAAATTCATGCATTCACTAAACTAACTGGCAATCATGAGATTACTTCTGATAAGTTCTCATATCACTTATGCCTTTACATCATTGATGAGTCACTTAAAACTTGACATAGCACGAGCGGGCGAGAGCTGAAGGCCAATCAATATTGCGTCCTTCTCTGATTGGCCGCAGCCGGAGCTAGCTCATACGCACCAACTAGGGATTGATAACGGCAGTAATTTGCCTGACAAGTGAACATGCCGAAACTACTTGCTGAGCCACTTAAACGATCTCTAGTCTCGGTAAAAGCCATCCGGCTTAATGTGTCTTACCTGATTTGTGATTCGGAAACATTCCTGTTGTGGACTCATCGTCATTCTCAAAACTCCAGCTGTCCGTCCTGACCTACATCTACGAATTATTTGCCTTTGGTTAAGTCGAACAGACGTATATGTACCAGTATGCGAACCTTGGTTGTTTTCATAGCCCATACAAGATAATTCGAGGCGGTCAGAAGAGAATCTTTAGGACAGTACTGCTGATGTTCTGTCGCCGTTCGTACACAACAGCAGTCGGCCCCATTGTGGCAAGACGTTCGAACCTGACCTCTTAGATGTCGTGAAATCAGATCTTCACAAATGCTCAATAGGTACTAAGCAGAGACCACATGTGCTCCCCGTACCGCTGGACAACGTCTTTGATTGTTGTGTGGGCAAGCGGCCAAAGGAAGAGGAATCGACGTATATCTGGTTTGAAATCCCTATTGTGGCCAATTTTGCAGGCTGCCTTGTTGCATCCCACATACTACTGATGAAAGAATGTGCCTGGGAGCTCTATGCCAAATGACAAACTTTCTTTTATTAAGTAGCTATTGCTGTTATAACTCATTGCTGTTTATTTATACGGTGGTCCGCTTATCTGTAAGACGGGTCGAGAACTTTTTTCACATCTCCACAAACAAGAAAACCTACTTCCGGTGGCTATGTCCCGCAAAACGTCATCTAGCCCGACGTTCAAGGGCATAAAATCCCACAAAAAGGCTACAAACACGTTTCAAAAGTTGCAGCCCCGCTCGTCTACCATTTTCCGGCGTCTGGTTATCTGTCCACAGTCACGACAGCCCAACTGATAAAAGCGAGCATGCGAGTTCCAGCAAGCAGTTCAGAAGGAGATGAGACAACTGGAACAAAAAGTTTATTAGACCGACGTTTCGGATCCTTACCCGGACCCATCTTCAGCGACACTCGCAGATAAAGGTAGAGGGGCACAAAGACTGCAGTATTTATAGTACGTAGATGCTGTGGGACCACGTGCGTACTATAATTTACAGCTTAAGCTATCCCCGCCAAGGGTCGTAAATGAGGCGATAATGGCTCGTCAGTACGCGTCCCAATCATTAATTGCCGCAGTTACATCATGCGTGTTGGATGTCAGTGTGATGAGCACTCGGCCATTTGGACCGCTGTCATCAGGATTTTTGCTCGCCCGCGCCCTCCTCACGTGACTCATCACCCTGTCCAGGGAACGTCTCAGCACCGAATATGGTATTGGGAGGTCAGTGAACTTCTTGACGGATTGCGGGCCTGAGAACCATAACTCCAGCAGCTTGAGGCTCACGCGGCTGTCAGCTCTTGGGATGGTTTCGGTCTCTTGAAACTCGAAAATATGTCGGGGTTTCGTGGAATGAGCCGCTCCTGAGAGCCGACGCCTTTTCTTCTCACCGTTGCTGCGTGCTCAGTCATGCGCGTCTGGAGTAATCTCCCAGTTTCTCCGACGTAGTTGTTCTGTCCGCAACTGCAGCCGATCCAAGAAATAACTCTAGACGTTTCCTGAAGTGGCAGCGGGTCTTTTGGCCTAATGAGCTGGTGCCTGATAGTTGCTTTCACCCTGTGTGCAACTCCCACTTTCCAGTGGAGTGAAAAGGCGGCTGACACCCCCGAGATGCTCCTTACGTACGGGAGAGCTCGCAAAAATTCAGGACCGGCTAGAGTTAGTCTCTGGTGTCGTTTGCGCGTGTAAGTATTGACAAAGTTACGCGGGTAAGAGAAGGCCCCCGAACACACAAGACCAGCCAAAGGTGTCTGTCTTACGGGAAATGTGGTAATAGGGCTTTTACGGGTGAGGCCTATGTATGAATAGACGAATGGTTAAATAAGTAAAGATAATTAGTACGTTTGTTTTTCAATCAGAAAATTTTTAATGCACTGACATGTAGCAACCAAAATTAAGCAGGACAGTTAAAAAACACTAAGTGTCTACGACGATCACTTCGCAACCCTCTGAGCTGATTTCATTGTAAATAATGCACCAGACCGTCTACAACAGACGATCCAACCTTGCAAGATGAAATGCCAAACCGAAGTTATCGTGGCGGACCTAAATCCATTTCAATAAATAGGTATTATTTGCCTGGCACAAATGTTTGGGGGCCTTAACCCGATCCTTACCTCCATTAGCTTTCAATACTCTTCAAAGGTATTGTAGGTTAGAAATATTGTCTTCGGTTTCAATGTAACGAGTCGTGACGCGCCTGTATAGCGCCCTTACGCAACTGCGCTTGAGACAAATCGGCCGGTTACTGTTGGAATTCAGCACTTTCGTCGTGCTTGTTTTTGAACGGGATCGGGTGTTGACATTCAAAGAAAGTATCAACGCTGTCTTCTCGAACATTCATTTGACGACGGAGGAGTTGGAGGAAACCAGCCAGCTGGCTTTTCTGGATGTTCTTGTTTGCCGCGAAGATTGTGGTGGCCTAAAAACCAAACTGCTCAGGAAAACGGCAAACACGCCGCAACTACTCAATTTCAACAACCACAACTCGATCGGCCATAAACGCAGTCTTTATGCCTCCACAACCTTTTATGCAACTGTCTCTGATGATCGGTTCGGGTGAGTATCTTAAGCGGCAGGCCAACGGATTTCTTGTTTCAGTGATCGCATCTTCTTCTTTTCCTGAACAAGCGTGTAACCTGCAGACATGACAGAAACGCATGGAAATCCCCCACGGGCTTGATTGGAGGCGGCTCATGCTGTGGTGCGTTGAGTCGTGCCTGTACTCTACGAACTGGCTTCCTCTCACGCGTGTCGGACGACGCGACTTGTCGCCCATCGGCCTTCGAGATCATATGTCGCCGATCTACCCATGGGCCAAACAGTCACATGTCCCAATGCGACAGTTCAACCGTCGTTTCTGAAGATATTCACTACGTAGCAGAAATGGTGACTTGTGCGTCTATAGTGTTCGTAAACTTGCACAACATCTACCGCACTCTCTCCTCCTTCCCCACCTGAGCCGATGTCAAGACAGTATCAAGAGGATCGGAGGCAGGGGATGGCGCAGGTGGATGGCGTGATTGGGCCCGCACCTTGGCGCACCACTCCACACCCTTCGGCACACACAGGAAATAACCAAGATTTTAATCAACAATGCCAGCAACGGGGAAGGACAGCAGGGGTCCGAATGTGCGCGACGTTTTCCAACAACTGGGTCGTCCAGAACACCCCAAAAAGTTGGTATTTGCTACGGTGCGCGTTCCGATAAAGCCTGCCAGAATCCGATATGACACTTTCTCGTCTGGGCGACATGCTGAAAATAGACTTGCTTTCTACAGTGACAGACCAGCCAAGAGAACGGTAACGCGCCATTCATCTATATTTGCGGATAGCTGTTATATGCCTGTTCAGTCAGACTGTAACATTTTTCACTAGGACTGTTGGGTTGCTTGCCAGTCTTCTCGGTGTACCTACTTGATCACCAATTGCGTCTTTGTAAAAATTCCTCAAGGACCCCTTTGGCTGGAAGTTTTATCCTTCAATCTATGTGAAAACAGAATTTTCCGAATAACCTGATCATCTTTCATTTTCCTTTCTCTGCACAAAAAATACTTTACATCTACCTGTTTCATTCCGTCGAGTCTCAACTCCTTGAAAAGAATGGTCGCACAAGCTGTTTTTCCTCGAGCTGTGGCCACATGATGTCCTGCCGTAGCTGAAAGCCTTCAGCCATTTGTTTGTACTCATTCTTAGAGTGTGAATAATACGACGTTTCTGGCATAATTGAGAAAACCTCGGTGCTGTCGGGGGGAACCCACCCCGCCTGACAGCAAGGCAGGGCTTGACTGTAGCCAACGCTCAAACCACCTGAGATTCTAGGACCACGGGGAGACGTGAGTCAATAAGTTATGTGTCCCGGTAAAACTACCTAAGGAATCATTCTAGAATCTACTGGATGTCTAATACGCTCACTTATTCATAGGATTTTGACAGATTTGCATAATCCATTTTGACTCAACTGCGCTCAATCTGGCAACCGCCAGATGACTGTTAGACTCGTTTAATTAGAAGGTGTTCTGGCATATTTGAATAATTCATTGGACCCAACTGTGAATTTCATACATTGTAGTAGGCTGGGCGGGTAAATGAACCAAATATGACTAGCCTCAGTGCTCCCGACATGGCCGTCATAGCTCATGCGTTTAAATCGTCGACTGTACTCAAGCCTTGCCCACCTAGGCAACTAAGTTTTTCACAAAAGGGTCAAAGA
>CACRXP010000024.1:124738-139392 GCA_902702965.1 Spirometra erinaceieuropaei
TGTGAGCGGAAGCTCCCAGACATAAACGCCTTCACAATCGCCGAACTTCTACAGCTTATTGGTCACGTTCAATGATCGACCATCCACCCAACACAAGAATTTACCCCGTTTGCCCAGTCAAGGGCAGAGAAATTGTGCGAGTTAGCTTTTAAAATGTGAAAATATTTCACCTGGTTCTAGGAAAAGAGGGTGTTTGCGTCCTTAAACCAATACCGAATGACACACGCGCTCTCATTGTGAGTTATTTTAAAGCGCCCCTCCACTGGCAGGTTTTATTGGATCTACTGTAATCGGTCTACAGCGGTAGGCGCTGATAAGGCCTTTGCACGTACCGGTTGCAATTTTCGTTGCCATCTCTTGAGGTCGTTCTTTGTGATCAGTTTAAGGAAGTGAGTGCCTTCAAGAAAATGCTTTCCAAAAACCATAACTGTGAGTGTCTGCGCCTTTGATGTCAGCATTAGCACATTATTATGCAGATCCAAGACTCGGTGGCAATCCTACTTGTAGTATTTTACGCCAAACTGCTGGAATTTTGCCGGGCTTTTAGTGGAATCATAGCGCAGGACGGAGGGTAAGGTTATTTTGTGCGAATACTTAACCTACCGCATATATTAAACTTACGCAAACACTGAACTATTTGTTATCATCGTAACACAGTCCATCCTCATATGATTAATATTGCCCTCCGCCAAGGCAGGAAAAAATAGTGACTTAGCTACATACCGGCAACCATGGCGGTTTATTATTTAACTTAACATGCGTAGAACACCATCATTATTTATATTCACTGATACCGGTGGAGATAATACATAAGCCTATGGTCTCACGAAGCGTCATATGTGCTTCGGACCATATGTTGCCACGAGAGTGCTGGAGTCGCATATACAGACGGACTGTTTAAGCATCTCACCGCTACCCTAATGTTCATTAGGATAGCTATGTTGAACTATGGTAGCAGGACAAAGATATAAAACGCATGCCAGGCCTGTCAGAAGACTTTGCCTCAATATGAGGTATGAGGACAAAGGTATTTCTTTACTGGTACCCAGGCGACATCAGGGTGAAATCAAAAAACCCACCCGAGAGGTTTGCTCAGTTCATCCGTCCGTGTTCGCCACCGTGTGCCTGGACCTCCAAATACGCTTAGGAAACCAGAAGATTAGAGCATGCACTGACGCTGAACTATGTGCAAAATTAAAATAATGGGAATTTTAATGTGGTAAATAAGGCCAACGTGTTGATGCTCCAAGGCAAGTACCAAACCAAACGGCGTCCAATATCAGAAAACCCCGTGGTTATGGACAAAACTGCAGACGAATGTAGCAGCTGCCATGGCTGTCTATATCAAATTCACAGGCGTAACTGCGTCCCTCACCGATCCTTTACTGGAGAGCCCTCTTAGGTCCAAATGTCCAGTTTGTCAATATGTATATTGACTAAGCGATCATAAATTTTACGGGTTTAATTGTTAGACGTAGGCCTACGTTCTGCCAATAGCAACGCCTTCTTTACGAAAATACTGGTACTCCGACCGCTCGACATCTCTCTGTGCAAGTCCTAATGCTGTGTAGACATGCGAAAACGCAGTGCTCAGTTACTTGCTTTTGTTCTGAACTCCGTCATCAAAGGGGACACCCGGTGTAAGTTAGCGTCAAGGCGCTCAGGGACAGGTCAGTATGTTAGACTAACAGTACCCCCGAGCTGTAAACTTTAACCCTTACCCCTAACTCTAAACCCTAACTTTAACCCCTAATCCTAGCCCTTAACCCCAATTCCAACAGTATTGTGTCCATCAGGTGGGGTTACATGACCACATTTTACCGAAATGTCAAACGCGCACCTATCATTGACAACCGTACATATCTCGTGTTTCACAGATTTTATGCCGGCATTTGATCCCAATTTTATGGCTTTCTTCTGGTCAACCATACGATGTAATTTCTTACTAACAATGTTGCTTTGAATGCCTAGGAATCGTCCTTTCGAGCCTAGGACGAATGAAATCTGAGTGCTGACGTGAATGGATTTTGCCAATGCAAAAGGGAATGGTTTGACAACAGCATTAATTTGGTTTTTGAAATAAGCGTTTATTATTTTTTTTGTTCGGAGTTTTGTTGATATAGCATCCCATATCGCCAGTCAATTTCTTTATATATAAAACGGTAACAGGCATGCCAACATGGACTTAAACGTGCTGTACTTACGAATTCACTGACATTTGGGCGTTAGACATTAGGCTAACTGTAAGACCCAAACACACCTTTAAGTATTTTCCTTCAGACAAATCGTGTGTGAGTTGATGGCAACAGGTCCACTACTCCGTAGATATTCGATAATGCGACAGGTTTTGCAATGAAAATGTCGTAGTGCAAATGAGTTGCCAATCTTATGCACCCTGGAGGCTTAACTGTCCGGCTTAATGAATATGCCCGAATAAAAGGCAGTTCGATTTGTTTGCAAGATGTTTGTATGGATGGCTTTTTGGCTAAAATTAACATACATGATCTAGTTGTATACACGACCAACAGCTACGGGGTTTGGTGATAATAAGGAGAGGAATCTGGACAACACTTCAGGATGTGTTGACCACGCATTTTATGCACATATGCACAGTAATAGATGGAGATGCGCAATCATTCAAACTTCAGATGTGGTATCGTCTTAATCACCCTCCGAAGAAGACGAAAGAGGCGTCGTGATTTGATGAATTGAAATATATTCGTACTGACGTTCAGTGGTCTTTCGCGTTTCCATCTTTAGTGTTGCGAGGTGACAGTTTTTGCTGTAATTCATCCCTTCAGCCCCCTCTCTTGCCTTAGATTGTAACGATAAACGAAGCGCGAAATCAACTCAAACAAGAATACGGGTAGGGCCGACTTACAAATTAGTTCTGCTACAGCGCCAACGTCTTCAGAGTAGACAGAGTTCATGCGAGCTCCGCAGCGGGCCGTTAGATGAGGTCCTTGCCGACAAATACCAAATCATACAAATTATATTTCGTGCGTCATATGCGACTGCAAATATATTACGGTAAATGATGCAACTCATGAAATTTTAAATCGAATTCTCCCATATGGTTCCGACTGAAAATGATTGCTTAGATGGGCTTGTAGCATTGATTACCGTGCAATATAATCCTAAGACATTTTAATGACGCGAGCATGCCGGCTATTGAATGCGTTTTTTTCCTGTCGCATTCAACGACCATCCTCAGTAAAACAAGACTATTTTAACTGTATGGGTTTTTGCTGAGTTTTGATACCCTCATAAACAAAAACAAACGTTGTAATAAGGGTTACGAAAATATGTACTCCTTTAGCAGCAAACCACACCCGATTTAGATTTGGATGCATAATAAAATGGTATTTTAATTAAGTAAAAGAGATTACATTTGTGATATTTTTAAGGCAGTAAATTGTCAATCCAAATATTAACGTAACTGTGTTTTAGTGCTTATTTTTAAGCATAAAACATGGCTTAAATTCATGGCGAAGTCTTATGAGTGCTAGAATTCAAAAAAATGATTTTTGCATGGAAATAGGGATTGAGGTTTGAAAGCTTAAAATGCAAGTGAGGTGGGAGGTAGGATTTAAAATTGTTTAACACCCGAAAACTTTTTAGAAATAATCAGGCGCCCTTTCTTCGAATATAATATTTAAAGAAATTTAATGAGTTGCTAAATGAGTACAAGAACGCGTATTTTGCGCCTCTGTTCTATAACATACATTTGTCTATATAGGAAGATCGAAGTTCAATGGACAAACACATTATTTAGATAGCAAATTTTTGCCCAGTTTGTTCGCTGCAAACGGCGGGCAAGTAGCGTTTTCGTAAGCAGGTATTCCTGTGTGATTGGAATACTTTCCGTTTCTTCGTCAAGACGTCAGTTCAAAAATAGTTTCCGATGAAGTCCATCAAGAGTGTCAGAGCATGGTGAATGCACAGATGGTAATTTGCGCATCAGATATGATGTGTTGACAGTAAAACTGCCCAGATTTTACCTCGCTCTCTCCTGTTCTCCCACCTGGCCCTGATTTCAGGATTAAATGAGAAGAATCGGAAGCGTGAGCAGGCGCAATGTTTGACAACTTTAAACGGCCTATCTGCGTGCACCACGCACGCCTGAACCGTGTACGATTGACCGGTATTCCACCAAACTCGATCAGACGGCTCGAATCCCATCCGAGTGTTAGGTCCATCAAACCACACTAAGACGAAGCAATTGGAGTCTGACTTTCCATCCTGAGAAGAGGGCCGACTTATCTCTTCATTTGGTCGTCGTACAAGCCAAAGCTCTTGGCGTATTGTGATAGGTTAATAGTAAGTTAGATTGTTTTAGATGAGGAATATGTGCGGTGCGTCACAGGCACGCACTTGCCAGGGTCGACATCAATCTCCTGTTTTTCAGGCACCGATTCGTTGTCCGAGTTGGTCAATTGTCTGGGCCCAGTGGCCGAGAGAATTGAAACAGCTCGTTCATGCGTGCCGCACGTTTAGCCTGGCCACTGCACAACCCACCAGTATTTTACATTATGCGGGTGGACTGCTTAGCACTCCCATGTTCTAGAGCAGCATAAGGGCCACATGAAGAATAAGCCGAAGAGCACCCTGCCCACACACATGAATGTTGCTTTTTTCAGGCCTGGGGTTTGATGTCGGCATTTTCATGGGTAGTTTATGCTTTTATGGGTTTAGTCTACGGTTGCTTGCTGTAGATTTTCATAAAGGCTCATTTGGGTCTGAATGCGCGTAGTGTGGAGACTTTAGTGTGCAGTGTGAGGAGTTGAGGCAAGTATGGCAGCTGTGCGTCTAGGGTCCTTGCATTGATTAGGCGGTCATCATGCAATGGATTCACAAGTTAACGACCAAAACAATGCGTGATATGCCTGTACGTTGGCAATGTGCATAGAACAGGTTGGTAGTTGCTGTGTCGATTGTGGTGATGATGCCGCTAGTAGTCAGGTTAAAAACCTAGTAGCTAGTCCGGTGGAGGGGTGTTAGTAGTCTTGGAGATGAGATGGTTGTTGGGTGTCAAATGTCCGCCTGGCACGTCGACATAGTATTTCCGACAAGGACAAGGCAGTCTCCCTTATCTTTGTCAGTAAAACTGCTAAATAAATAAATATAGATATGTAGGCAGAATGGTATTACCGACAAAGACAAGGGAGACTGGAATGGCCATTTCTGGCTTATTAGCCGTCGTCAGCCAGCCATACCCAAGCCCGAAGTGTGGAACACCCGAGCGTCGAACTCACGAACTGTTGGTTTAGAAGTCCGCGCCTTCACCCACCGGGGCACGAGCCCGTTGCCCTGTCGGGTTAGTGGCCCGGTGGGTAGAGGCGTGGACTTCTAAACCAACAGTTCGCGAAGCCAAGGCTTGGGTGTTCCACACTTCGGGCTTGGGTATGGATGGCTGACGAAGGCTAATAAGCCAGAAATGGCCATTCCAGCCTCACTTGTCTATGTCGGTAATACCATTCGGCCTATATATCATGCGCCGCTCGGCGGCTGCTGGTTGGGCTCGAGAGAGACCCCTTAAGGCACAACGGAACGAGTGAGTTCCGTATGAACGATCGGTGAGCGCCCCCTACCATTATATATACAGTAGATGTGCTAACTCATTAAATGTCAACCAAAATTTCGAAATGCGTTCTCGTTTCAAAAAGATAAATTAATTAGTGTTGTAAAACTAATCATGATGCGGCATAAATCTATATTTATCCAGTTACCTCTGGGTGTCGGCTTTCGAAAGAACTTATTTTCGGCTGCATGCAAGATCTATACTCTGAAAAAGTGACTACTTATTAGTATGCAATTTTCTCATTGATTTTCGATGCCCTTGAAAATTCAATTATATTTCATGGAAACATGCATAAAATATTCATTAATTTACTTACTCGGTAGAAAAGCACGTCATCTTCCCAATTCATACTCAAAAGAAAAGTATAATTCGGTTTTAAAAAGGTTTTTAATTGTGAGATTTTTTAATACCGTTAAATGGCCGTTCATGAAACGTCATGTATGTGCATTTACGAATGTGGCTTGTAAAGTAAACAATATTGTTTATATCCACTGCTTAATTTTATGAACCTCATATGGTCTCCTCTTAAAACCGTAGAGAAATGCCTCGTTTCCCGTACATGGAAAATATACAGCTTGTAGTTTTTGAAAACCTGAATGCAAGTGTAACAGCAGGTCGGGTTCAAAATTATTCGGAAATTAGAAGTTTTTTTAAAACCGGATTATACTCTTCTTTTGAGTATGAACTTGGAGGAAGACGTGATTTTCTACCGAATAGGTAAAAGAATGAATATTTTTATGCATGTATTCCATAAAATATAAGTGACTTTTCAAGGGCATCGAAAATCAATGAGAAAATTGCATACTAATAAGTAGTCATTTTTCGCAGAGTATAGATATTGCATGTAGCCAAAAATAAGTTCTTTCGAAAGCCGACACCCGGAGGTAACTGGGTCATTATCGATTTATCCTGCAGCATGACTAATTTTACAGCACCACTTAATTTATCTTTTCGAAACGAGAACGCATTTCGAAATTTTGGTTCACATTTAATGAGTTAGCACACCTACGGGTATGTATATGTATGTATGTATATATATGTATGTATATGTATATGCATATATATATATATATATCAATTAAAGCAAAAACGCGCGTCCCCGGGGATAAATAAGAAGAAGAGGCGATCACGGGAACCATAGGTTCAATAGCCTGACGCTTCAAAAGCACACAAGCTTCCATCGACGGAGATGGGTTCTGTACGGCGCCTCACAGTATTTATGGGTGCTGAGCATGCGGAAGTGTTGTCGTTCCTACTGCTATTCGTGCAGGATCTGCTGCGGGGGAGAAGTTAATTGCTGTAATGCTGGTCGGTCCCTTCCTCCGTCTCCTCGTCGGGTGCGCTGTGTCGGGATGGCAGCGGTCATTGACCTCGTCTGCATTGTCCGCATTTGTTGCGCCTGACCCGCGTTTCTCTTAATTGTCCCCCCGTTTGCATCTGCCCTTGTACGCCTCGGTTGTTGCTGGCCCGTTGCCTGTGTCTCCTTTATCCGCCAGCTGACCCCCGTCATCGGTGTTTGGGCGCAAACTGTGTTCACTTGGGCTTGTGGTCCTGACTTCCTGCCTTTGATTCCGTTGATTGAACCGCACTCGTAGGGCCTGGTAAGCCGCCGGGAGAATCGTGCAGCGGTTGATGGAAGTTGGTACGGTGTGTCAGGCTTCGAGCGTTTCCCTGGATGTCTGGTCGGTACCTCGGCCTAGGATTTCGGCGTTCTGGAAGGCGAAAGTGTGTCCAGAGGCAGCACAATATTCCGCCCCCAATGCGAGTTGGTCCATCCTTCTCACTGCCCTTGCGTGCTCACTCATGCGGGCTTGTAGCCGTTTTCCGGTCTCTTCAACGTAGTTCGCCTTACAGGAACTGCATTGGACACGGTAGACGACATTCGCTTTTTCGCCTCGTGACAGAGGGGCCTTGGGTCTCATGACGAGACGTCTTATTGTCCCTTCAGGTCTGTGCGCGACGCCGACCCCCAGTGGTTATAAGAGACGAGCGACTGCTTCGGATACATTCTCGATATATGACAGCGCCCGCCACACTTTTGGTTCTTCTCTCGTTGGCCTTATAGCTTTCTTTGGTTGCCTGCTACGTTCGATGAAACTGCGAGGGTAACCGTTGGAGATTAACATCCGCCGAAGATAATAGAGTTCGGCTATTTTGTCGGCTGCCTCGCTGCAATGAGTTTCCGCCCTCTTGTATAGAGTTAGCACATAGCTACGTTTATGGCAGAGCGGGTGGTTACTGTAGTAACTGAGCACCTGACGTGTGTTAGTGGCCTTTCGGTATACCGTCGTTCTTAGGCTTCCGTTGTTTTTGCCGTGGACCAGGACGTCTAGGAACGCTAGTTGATCGTTGACTTCTGCCTCCCTTGTGAACTGGATGTCCGGAAAAACAGAGCTTAGGATCCAACGGGATTCAGCGATCGCGAGATTCTATGGTCTATCAAGGTCCATAAACCAGGAACTCCCCTACGGCCGACTGTTCCTCTAAGAGGCACCCCAACGTTTGGCCTGGCCAAATGACTGTTCCATCGTCTGAACATTTTAACCCAGGGTTCTGAAACAAGCATCCACTCAGCCGAAAGATTCCTTGTAAGGCTGCGAGTTATTTGACTCACAAATGACGCAGTGATGATTTCTTTCGATGTGATATCTCTCTTCTCCTTCATCCCACAGCACCTCGCGGTTGAAAACATGCAAACCTTGTCAACAGAACAATGTAAGGAAATGGACACAAAACTCAAGATAAAAAACCCTATTGATCTCATGAAACAATGCTTAAAGGCTTTCCTCGCCCTCAATGGAGCTATGTGCGAACAAGTTAAAGTTACACTTATAGGGTCCCCTTTATCCAGTTTGATTGCTGAGACAGTGTTACAGCGCCTGGAGGCAATGTTTTTCGACCAATATCGGCCACGATTGTGGGTACGGTATATTTGTGACACATTTCTCATCATCAGTCGCGGTAGGATTGGGAAATTCATGCAACACCTGAACTAGATCTTCCAAGACATCCAGTTCACGAGGGAGGAAGAAAAGGCTGGCCAGTCGCCGTTTCTCGACGCACTAGTTTAGAGAAAAGATTATGGTGAACAAATATAACGGTTTACCAAAAGACAACGAAGACTTTTTGTATTCTAAGTTGTCTTGGCAACCACCTCCTTTCGCACAAACACAGATGCGTGAGAACACTCTACCGGTGTGTAGAAATCCATTGCACCGAGCCAGCCGACAAGAAGGCTGAGGTCCGGTTCCTGTGGAAACTCTTCACAGAGAACGGTTACCCCGAGAATTTTGTCAAGAAGTGTAGGCGAGAAACCCGGGAAGAAAACCGAAGGGACAACAAAAACCGAAATGCTGGCGCGCAGTCCCGTACATAGCCGGTGTGTCAGAAGAATTCGCTAGACTGATGAGTTAATTTGGGATTCGCGTCGCCCACCGACATGAAGCAATAATTTGCCGGCAAATCATGCACCCTAAGGATCCGATTCCTATCAGTCAGAAGTCAGGTTTCATTTACTGGATAGAATGCAGTTGTAGTCAAGCCAATTATGTTATTGAAACCGGCAAACAGGTTGGCACGAGATTGCTGTGAGACGGAGGGATAAACTGTCCTTGGTAGCCGCCCACGCCTTTTCGCCAGGGCACGGCTTTGGCCTTCGGGGCGTGAGAATTTTGGGCTAGTCGGACAACTGAGTTGCTCGCCTGCTGCAGGAAGCATGGCAGTCAACCGACGACACGATTAATCGACATATCGACCTTTCAATGGCTAATCAAACACTGCGTGAACATATAAGCAACGCAGCTAGAGGTCATCCCCGGCACAAGTGAGCTAAATATGCGATGAGGTGCACAGTCTTTTCATTCCTTGACGATGGGCTCGCGTGAGAGTTTTAAACGTGTGATAAATAAACAAATGGTTCCAACGATCGTTTCCCCGTCTTCTTCTTCTCCTTCTTCCTATTCTTCTTCTTCTTCTGCTTCAATATAAACGTATACATAGCGATAACTATGCAGTCCGCGCAATAATGAGGACGGACCACAATTTTGCTGATTTTTCGCCACGCGTAAGGGCTGCAGCGAGGACATGATCAAAGCAACCCGCCGAGAGCCGACGAGGAGAGGTCAGTGCTAATTGATAGCATACACGTAGTTTTACTATTATGCGCCGTACACGGTTATGACATTAGGCAGACGACAAAACCAGCAGGAGCAGATATACCGTCCAAAAAGTGTAAATGAGGGAAGTTTCTAAACCCCAATACAAGCACAGTTTGATTCAAGTACTCCGTCTCATTCGGCAGATTGCGAAGATGGTATTATTAAATGGACCGCGAATCTTTTCCCATATTAGTAAATGTATATCCTTGTTGTACCACTCATGGTTCACAGTCTCCCTCTTATGTTCTCTTGTTTAATCTTTTGGCAGTCTTAATTAGGGCTTCTCTGGTGAAATTCAGGAAACCGTAGCAGTAGTTTCAACCCTTCCCTGCCCTCTTGCGAACCTGAACTTGTGGATGTGAGATATTCACCTAAAGAAATCAAATAACAATTTGTTTAACTACATCACCATTTACGCAGTCATCAATCCATCACATCGATCAATAAACCGGAGTTCGTACACTAGCCGATGGGAGCTGAAATTTTTATGATTGCAAATCACATATTGCACTAAACAAGATATTAAATGGTGACACAGCATGCAGGTGCTATAAGATCCAAAACAACTGCAGTACATGTGGAATGCACTGTCATGATGAACTTGAGGAATCTCCATAGTTATATCACTACCCTCACTCGAGTAGGTACACGGCCTAGTGTTTGCAGGGTCTGGTGCAATCACAATCAAACACGAGTTAGTTCCTATCATGAACACTGTTCAATTATTTACTAGTGCTCCAATTATCACAAGTTTTTATAAGGCGTCTCGTTATTTACAGCTGCTGTTGCTTATCGTACATGATAGTCATAGTTTCAGATATGACGGCCGGTGCGAAATTCAACCGTCTATGCCATAAAAGCCCTAAAATAGACCCCAGAAGTCAAGAAGACATTAGTATACACTTTTGACTGCGGTGGCCAAGGCGTCAGCGTGGGCGACGGCATAAAGACCCCTAAGCTGTCGAGCGACAGCGGTGAACATTAACCGCAAATGACGGTTTACGGTCCATAAAACCACCTTCGTTTGCAAAAGCGGCAGCAGGCGCTGATGCGAAACAACTCTTACTTGAACATAGCTACCAGCAAATGACTTGGACTATTACTGGCATCCTGTAAATCTACCTGTTAACATTTTCAGTTTTTTGGGCCATTGTTATAATATTTGACCATCCGGACGTAGATTGCGGTTAGTACATTTATATTGAATTTTCTTTTATCAATCAAGCTGCGTTTTGTCCAGTCCACAGCTAATGATATTCAACAACTCCAAATAAACCTCCAAACCACAAAAGTGTCAAAAATGATTTTCTGCTTAACACTACTGTACTTTTTGTCTTACTGGTTGCAGCGGTAATGCCAACCCAGCATACATTGGCCTGTACATGCGGTATAAATTAAGTGACTGATCTACTGATATGTTGGTCGAAATTCTAAAATGCGCTTGCGCTTAGGAAGAATAACTTAGGTGGGGTTGTATTATAGAGTATCATTCAACATATTCCTATGGTCTATCGGACTCGTCAGGATGTCAGCTGTAGACTGCGCTTCTTTTGGACCTCCTGTAGAAACCGCACTCGGTAGATAGGACCACAAATTAACATGCATTTTCACATTGATTGTCGATAGTCTAATAAATTTAAATATACTTTATAGAAAACGTGCACACACATGTGCTTTCATTTACTCGTTTGGTGGAAAATTATATTGTCTTTAAATCCAAAGAAAGTGTACGTTAAGATTTTAAAAACGTTTCCGAATTTCTGAATAATTTTGAGCCATATCAACTGCCACATTCGTATTTTGCGACTTCAGTTTACAAGGTGCATTCCATCGGCGTATGGAAAATCATATATTCCTCTTTGCCTTTAAAAAGATGCCATATAGAGTTCATATAACTTTACGGTGCATGCGGACTGTGCTGTAAATTTTTCGAGGAGCATTGGTAAACGGACATGTGCGATGCCGTATGTATGGACGTCGAACGGTCT
Source organism: Spirometra erinaceieuropaei (assembly GCA_902702965.1). Lineage (NCBI taxonomy): Eukaryota > Metazoa > Platyhelminthes > Cestoda > Diphyllobothriidea > Diphyllobothriidae > Spirometra > Spirometra erinaceieuropaei. The sequence continues at coordinate 136,465 of CACRXP010000024.1, forward strand.
TAGAAATCTTAAAATTAAAAACCTTTTTTAAAAGCAAAGGAGAACCTTTCTTAGGGTATAAAATATAAAGATAAAATGACTTCTTACCAAACGAGTAAATGAGAGCTCATTTTGTATATGTTTTCTTTGAAGTGCACTTGGATCTATTAGACAATCGATAATCAATGCGAAAAATGCATGCTACTATATTGGTCCTTTTTTCCTGAGTGCGGTTTCTGCAGAAGGTCGAACAGAAGCACATTCAGAAAATGACATGCAGGCACGTCCGAAAGACTATAGGAATATTCCGCATGATAATCAGTATTACAAACCCTCCTAAGTAATCCTGCCTAAGCGAAAACACATTTCAAAATTTTTACTAGCATTTCAGTAGATCGGCTACTTACTGTACACGAATAATGCCCACACTGGATATCCAAATTCTAACGATTTAACGAAGATCACTGAAAAAAGTCAGCCAATCTAGTAAGGACAGAAGTACAGTACGCTGTGGTCAAATGCCACTTTTGAACTGCACAACAGTCGGTGTAGTATCCGGAAATTAAAAAAACTGGTCTGTTGAGTAAAGGTTCTTTTTGACAAGCGGGTTTTTATCGCTTACATTTACGCTTAGTTGGTAAAATTTGTCCGGCGTATACTAAGATTTAGGTGAGTTGCCCCACGTTCCAGTCTTGAGAATTGCCTGTGTAATTCACACAGGAGCAAATGTACGATGACGAATTATGAAAATATTCAGAATTAACAAATGTGGTGGTTAGTTAAAGTAAAGGCCGAACTCGCATAGATAATAAAGATAGCCTAGCCAATGAAATGACGCGTCCCTCTGGAATGGACGTTCAAAATGACGAAATCGAGAACAACGTTTCGTTTAGATGTTAGGCCGCAATAATTTCCTTTGATATCTATCCCTAAATGGATCAGTAAATTATTTATAAATAAAAAAAGGATTCGCTTGTTATATTTGCTGGATTGTCAGGCCCACCCGTGCGATTTTTTATTGCCGACAAAAAGAACCAGAGTAGGTTTTAAAAATAAGGATATGTCCATTAAAAGTTAGTGTGGCAACTGCACATTGGCTGGAATAGTAACAAGTAAATGCATCATTTTGAGGGTAGTATGCCTTTTTGCGAAAAAAACGTTTCCTAAAATTTTAGTTCCGAGTTCCGTCTTCAGCTAAAATATCTAATTCCGGATCACAGTTATGCACCACATACATTCGTCATATGTACGCGCGTAAAACGCCGGCCTTTCTACCCCATAGAAGAAATTGCATGTTTAAACCCCACTCTTTGTAGCAGCACAAGCACGCCTAGTGCTTGTTTGGTTCTTTACTGCAAATAATTACACAAAGCCAGCGCTTGTATATATCAAACCCTTTTGTAAGCGAATTCCTCCCAAAACCACCATAACTTGTCACCATTTAGAGCGGGGGAAGTCATTGACACATCCACTGTTGCGCGTGAAATATACCACAACAGTTGCAAGACCGAGCGCTCTGATTCAGCTTTCAATGTACTTCCGCAATATCGGTCTGTGATGTACGTTTTTTCGAGATTCATAAAATATTAACGTTAGATTTTGTCTGTACACACCTTTCTCGATAAGAGACGTGCGTCGATATGCGAAATACTGCATGAAGCATTAGACTGAAGGCCGTCGTTAGACAACTGCTGCGACAGGCTTATGTAGAGAAAAAAATCTCTAGCAGCTGAACGAAGAATTACGGAAACTGCCACGTAAATCAAATAACTATACAATACGTCATCCATAGTCCTCATTGGGTGCGTGGACAACACTGTCTTCCCAGACGTAACACATATCACCCAGCGGCCTTATAATCTGTAATTTAGTGCGCTCCATTTAAATTAAGACAATTTGCTGATGACATGAATCACAAACACAACCAAATATTTCTTTGCCAACATAGTGTGTCATGTACGGATGTGAGACGGGTTTTACCCAAGATTTTTTTTTACGCATGAACATGCTGGAAGTTAAAATGACAAACGTACCGGTTTGTGCTAGTAAGATGCGCCAAAACTTAGCTCACATTCGTAACTATGCTAGGAATATTTGCTTCTTTGAAAACCTGCCCTCCCATTTGATCATACCACAACTTCCCGCGGATAAGCGGTTTGTGAATGTGGATCCAACCAGAGGGCCTGTAAGCATCTCAGAGAGAACGTATGGGAGCAAGGGTATATTTTATAGCCAAGGTTACTTACTCCTGGGAAAAAATGTGCTAAAGGAAATTACCCGGCGATATGTAGGTGTAAGTGACAGCGAAAGAAATAAAAAGGCCTCCCGCTGGCAGTTAAATGTGCGTGGTCAAAATGGTTTAAGGTAGTCATCTGAGTAAAAATACGACAGTGCAAAAACTTTTTGGCAGCGTCTGCAAAGGGACATTAAATTCATTTGTTATTATGATTAAAAGGCAAAAATAATGTGCCCTTTTGATTCGTGAAAATATAGAGGATCCTGTTTGGAATACCACAAATCTCTTAGATGTTAAGCTCTTTTGCTCAACACAAATACTCCCGGAGTAAGCGACCCCTGTCGTAAACCACACGTTCCCTTCCCAGTACAGGAAAAGGCGACTGTTTAAAGACTTCTAAACACTGCTTAGGAGTAAAATCACTTAAGTACAATAAGGCAAAGTTAAAGCCTAACTCTTGAAAAGACCTGAACAACAACTGATATTTCAGTCCTCTAAATGCAGTTCTAAGAAAATAACTAAAAAATTTACAGCACACGATGCGTAAAAGAAGGCCTATCAAGTTGGTTATAAGCGTTTGTAAAAATGCGTGACTGTGACAACTCAAAGTCAGTGAGCGTCTGGACTACCTATGCGCTCGCCTTAGCAAATTCCAGAGAAAAATACCCGCTCGAATTTTTCCATCTTCAGCAAATTTCCGAAATTCATCAGAT
>CACRXP010000024.1:160991-218619 GCA_902702965.1 Spirometra erinaceieuropaei
CGCCAACAATTATTTATCATTAGTAAACTAACGTATACTGTCAAGAGTGAAAAAAATTTAAAGGAAGATGACTGAGAGGCAGATTAAAAATCTTTAGATGGCAAATGCACAGAACGGAGGGTGGAGATTTCATCTCCTTTAGCTGAACTATGCGAGTTTTTTTAAGACAACGAGCTAAATTTTGGAAAGCGTTTTGGTTATTTACTGAACTTTGTGAGTACACAGTTTTTCCGTTAATAATGGGCTTACCTTCACAAATAGCACTTAATTTTAGCGGGGAGGTGAATTCCTTTCCTTTTGGCCTCTGGGTTAACATTATTTTGAATGTTTCTAATTATTTCAAATAACTTGTCACTTGCATGCTAACGTTTAAGACCAAGGAGCTGGTACTTCAGACTGCAACTAATAAGTCTTTCAAAATTCAATATTAAAAGATTAACAAAATGGTCAGCAATCGAGCAAATTTATGATTTTTCTGGACGACAACTTCATCCATGTGTTCGACTGTTATTGCATACAACATAAACCTTTAACTTTCGAAAGCATATGGAGGTTTTAAGAGTTTGGTGTTGTAAGTGTCTTTGGGGGTAAACATTTGACTTCAGCTGTTTAAATTCCAGTTGTACTCCTTCAAGTTTTAAAGAACTTTCTCGATAAAAAAGATTCTCGAGTGAAGCACACCGAATAACAACCCTTTTTCAAATACAGAACATTCTTAAGCATTTGCATTCCTTCATTTCATGCATGACTGTCGACTGCAGTAGCATTTTGAGGTCTCTCTTTACGGAGTTTTGATGAAGTGGCCGCATATGGCCAAATGAAACAAAATATTCTACGAACCTTACACTGACTCTCGGATAGAATGACATTTTTCCGACGCTATTGTTTAATTTGAAAGGCTGATATTGCAAGTGGTCGCACAAGCATATAAACCTTACTTCCGAGCGTAGAGAGATTGCGGTAGCCACTTCACGTCCCGTCGGTTTATTCGGCAGCCGGCCTTTTACTCAATTTCAGCAAATATTGTCGTCTAAATGCTGAGGAAATTTCGGCCAATGGAGCTCGAAACTGTTACATCAATAGCCAAATGCACCCATGGGACAGACGGCGGATACTTATTTTGGGCCTTAGCCGAAACTCCTATTTGCGTAAGTTACGGATTGCAACATGCGACAGTATGAGATAGCAATCATTTTATAAGGCGGAATGGAACGCGTGTTCCCGCTCTAAAAGGCTGGATATAAATACAATCTGGGAGTTTTTATGCATAGTCATGCATCGAAATTTGGGATATTGGAAGTATGTTGGCGTCTGGAAAAACATATATGTGTAGGCAGAACCACACTAGCCAGCAGTGTCAAAAAAGAAGCCAGAGCTATTTTTCCTTGTCAATTACAATTCATCAAATGTGTCCGCAGTTCATTTTAAACACATATTATCTATTTTGCGAAGATACGCAAATTCCAGCACGCATTGTTGAACATTGTGGATCGGTCATTAGAACTGTGAAGAAATAACGTTTTGGTCGTAAAACTATGGAGTCCTTTTGCTTATAGGCCACCTAGTGATTACAACACAATGTAAACTAAATTCAGTTATTTTTCATCTCACACTTAGGAACAATGTTGTCTGGATTAATTCCTTATAGACCAAAATGAGTGCATGGAAACAAAAAAGATAATTTTCTTTTTCTAGTACACATTTTACTCAGAAAGTCAATGTAAACGTAAAGGACATAAATATGTTTTCCTGACTGCGCTATTAAATGCATGTAGCCAGCTATGAGTAGAATGAAGATGATTTATCTTAGTGTCAAGTTCTGGAACCAGGACCAACAGCTAAATAAATGGGCTCATTAACCGTCTTGTACTAGCAGATAACAATTTTAACGTCTGAAACCGGAGTGAATGAGATATACACCCTGCATGGTCCGCTGAATCTCCATAGTATGTCATAAAACTCAGGGTACGAGATATGGGCTGAAACGAAATTGGAGGACAGGTAAAAGCGCTCGCCGTTGAGACTTTCCGCATAACTAATGAACTACTGTCTTGGACATGGCTCTGAATATAAACAACGATGAGCCATAAACTTGCCCTTTGTTGGGGCGATTGGTACTAGGAAAATCAATAAATAACCCCGGTTTTTAGTTGGGCCACTGGGCTTTTAAATAACCTTCGCAAATTAAAAATGATATAAACCCGTTTTGTACAGAACAAATCAGGACTTTGATCAGGAAAGACACCTAAAAATAGAGACATTATTTGCGCAATAGAACCAATATGAGAATGAGATGTTGCGAATAAATCACCACGTGGCTTATGGTATATAATCAACGAAAAGCACTAACCTCCACAGTTTCTTATTCGGCTTCGTGTTCACGCTGGAATGGAAGGTGCATGTCGAAAATAATTGAGCTGCTGCAGTTTAATTGCTCTTAGGCTTTCGGATTATTTCTGCATGTAAAAATAACTTTTTCAAAATAACAAGTGCAAATTTACAATTTTCCCCAAACATGTCCTTCGCTCTTAAAAGTGCACTGCAATCCGCTAACCCTTTCCATTCCGCACCAGAGGTTAACATTCGACTAAGACTGTCTACACAATCTCGACGGTTGGGTTATGTATCGACAGGTTTCTTAAGAGTTGTGTTTGTATAGTCAGCAGGCATTAGCTTGGCATTCTCCAGGAGCACAGTCATTTTTTGAAAAAAGTCCTCGCAGCATGATTGCCGAGTTTAGACCATTTTATCATTTCTAGTTAACTATTTAATCATTTTTCGGAGAACATTTTGAGGCCTGGACTTCAGGGCCAGCTCGTAGCCTTTTCTGTTTAAGTTAAAAGAGAATATCCACGCCATTAAACTTATTCTTCATATACTTCCTTTTTCTGTCGCCGCATTTTATTCTTTGTTGCTCGAAAAAGGTTGGTTGTGATTTCACCGGACAAATTTGTGTTCCCACATGAACAGTTGATTGGACAGAACAATTGTGGTCTCTTTACCGACATGTGTACATGCCATAGGACAGGGCAGTTAGCGTACCTAAAAAGCTCTGAAAACCTTATGTTAGTTTGACTGAGACAAATGACGACTTCCACTGTGCGCCCCACGGAGTCTGCACAAAATGGTGACGTGCGCGTGAGTCAGACTACATCAAGGCGGACTTGTGCAGCATTTACCGCATTTCCTTGCCCGTCTGGGTCCTACGGCAAGACAGTATCAGGGCAAACGTATGTGGACTCGAGCGCAGTGACGGACAGAACAAAACACGCTCCATCCACCCATGTACCAGTTAACTTTCCGATCCTGTCAAACAGTTGGTGATGGCATTGGGCACAGTGGCTGGCGCGACATGAAGCGTACGCTGAGGCGTACTAGTCATGAGCGCCTGATTGGCTTGTGCCGTGACCATATTGGCCTTCTTTTGATCCAGTTTATTTAAGGCGTATCCAGTAGTGGGTCCACTTAAGAATTCACATAAACTTTGGAGTAATTACAGCTACCGAAATCGTCATGGACATAGATTCTTTCGGAGGCATAACTATCAATTCAGTGACATTCAACTTAATAATGATTGCGTTTTGAACCCTTAACAATTGTTGCTTTGCACAAAAAGATCTGTTTATTTTAAAACGTGTCATCCAAATAATCTCTTTGGCTGCCGGTACCTCTTGTGTCATTTTAGTGGCTATTATCCTTCACCGACATTGAAAAAACGGCCAGGCAATGTGCTTGTCGAATTCTGGATGACGTTGCCAATGTCCGGCATTCTGATCTATCTCTGCGGAGTCTTCCCGCCCCATGCGCCTTGGCTTTCGACTTATCCTTTGTCGTACACTGACTTATCAAATTTATGTATTGCTATCCCGGGCGCGCTACCTTGCGTGTTAAGAGACACAAATACAGAAGCTAAGACTCGAATTGCCCCTATACCATTCGTTCCCTTTTTGCGCAAAACGTTTTGACTCTTGAGCACTTTGTTGACTTATATGCTATCTACAGTATATGCAGCTCAAGGTGGCTGAAAATTTGTAATTAATAATTTAAAAATAAAGCACAGTCCTCTCTCTCTGTGGATGTGCAAACGTCTACTCGCACCAGATTTGTATGATCGACTTTCATTTCCCGCAATCGAGTGCTCTGTCGGATTTACCAAGCACATGGTTTTTAAGTATAACTTGTCCAACTTCCTAGTAGGTAATATTCCACACCTCTTGTCCTTTCTCGTGACCGATGGCCTAGTTTCTTATTAATTAGCCTAGCAAACACCTTCTTCCATACATTTTTATTCTGATTTCCATGTTAGTTTTGACAATACTCACCTCTAACGAGGCAGAAAAATTGACCTATGTTACTGGATCATTTCATGAAATGTCAACCGAAATTCCAAAATTTGTTTCAGATTAGAAGCGACCATTTTAATAATGCTGTTATGCTACTAATTGTGCGGGATACTCCTACCATATTTCAGTCATGCTAGGAGACCTACTGCCAGATGACCGTTTTTAGGGCCGCCTCTTTACAAACGAATTTGTCCCGTTGGTCTTCGACGCCCTTATCAATCCAAGTATATTTTGCAGAAGATATGCATTGACATATTCTAACTCCTTTTCACTTGGTAACAATTTATATTTTCATCTGAATAAAAAGCATACTTCTGTCTTAAAAGCCTTCAGTTGCCGAAAAATTTTAAATACATGCCGCGGCTAAACCTGCGCCTATGGTTTGCAAATGAAACACTGCATCCTTGAACATGTATCCGCACTATCATGAAGGAGTCGTATTAGACTGATAGTAACTTGTAACGGACGCTGACAACCTTGTTAACTTTTGGAGCAGCACTTACAAATGCGCGAGTAGGATGCTATATGATTTGGCAGAGGTCCGGTTCTAAAAAGCTTATGTTTACGGATTTTTAAAAAGCTGACAATACCTTTTTCAAGTACAGATCATAAAGAAGACGTAAAGTGCTGCCGATGTAAACCAGAGAAGAATACTTTTGTTCAGATTTTACATAAAATATAGTTAAATTTGTAAAAGCACTGAAAATCAGTATAATAAACTCATATTACTTATGCAGTCGTTTTTTACCGAGTGTATTATTTGCAGGTAGCCAAAACGGAGTTCATTCATAATTCGGTATACTGCCTTAGGACTGCACTGTATAATGACCAATATTTCAATAGCAACAAAACAATTTTTTTCTGGTCCGAAACGCGTTTCTAAATTTCGGCACGCATATCATGAGACAGGCACGATACAATATCCTTCGAAGTTTGGTCGGTCGGACTTGCCTAAATACATGCCTCCCTACAAATCCCTTGCAAGAGAACGTCTCCCTAGCGCAAACATTAACCTCAATGCAAATAGTAAAAGAAATTCTAAATTTAACTCTAAAAATACGCTTAACACAACCGCAACAACGATATTACACTAAGCCTACCCCTTACCTAAATATTAACCCTACTTTATGGAATGTATCGCAATGCCGCCTGTATTGCAGGCGGTTGCTGTCCTGTTTTTATGATGGAGGACCACATCTTGTCTTGTCTGGCACATGACCTCTAAGCTGGGCTTCTTAGCTTTGAATAGTAATCCTCCCCAGTAAATCATATTAATTATATTAATACGCAGCAGAAAAAGCTTGTATGATGAGAAACATTGCGTTTTTCAAAGTGCGTTTTTTTCTTTGAATGCTGGTTGGTTTCAATTCGTTTAACCACATATTCCATTTGTGCATAATATTTAAAGTTTTGACCACGAGACACAAACGAACAGAGTAAGGCCTTTCTTCGATCACTGCAATTGATGATGTTGTGGGAGAGAAGTCAGAAAAGGTCCAGCCCCGCCAAGAACGCGGCGATTTTGGAACATTTCATCTCTCGTTTATGCTTATAACAGGAACCGCAGGTAGTTCTCCGATCGGGACGAATATTTTATATGGCATATATACACCAGAAACAGATAGGATCATGACCAAAATCGGCCCGTCTGAAAAGTTTTCCTTAAATTTATTGGTCTCAGAGTAGTTTTAATAAGGAGCTGTCTGAATGCATTATTCTCACGCCTACTATATCAAGAGTTATGTCCTTGACACTAATAATACTGGTTCCAAATGCTATATTTTTAATGGAGCATTCCATTTTATTCTGCTTTTCTGTTTGGCACTCCGCATTGGCACAGATGATCATGATAATTATTTCAAATAATTGTTGTCAGCTATTTTTTTACTTTATTTCCGTTTAATCGCACAAATTTTGACAGCCTATGGTTCTTCAACTTACACCAATAGTCACATGTAACTTTTCCTTTTAAAATGTAGTGTGTTTAATGTTTGATGATGCTGAACACTAGACGTCTGTAACTCCGGAAATCTCTGCCCTTGATGACACATGCAGCCTGCGCATCCGCAAATTTATATTTAGTCTCAATGAATTGCGCTACTGCTAGTGTATTCGTTTTTACTACAACTGCTGGTCTATATTCTCACGCCCAATAACTTGTGAAAAGGCTAGGTCACTTTAGTGTCGATCAAGACCATGGAAGATATTTGTATCGAAAGGCACGTTTATGAGTTTTCATCTAAACAGGTGTAGGAAAGTTCGCTTGCCGCGGTATTTCTTGTGAAAAATTAATGTCCATTGATGAATATATTTAGGGTGCCAGAAAGTATTAAAGTTTTTATGCTCTTTATTCGTTCATTAATTATTATGAGTCTGTCCCATTGGGACTTCATATTTTGTTAATCCATTATAATTCTGTCCTATCTAAATTTGGATATGAATTGTGTTTTGTGGATTAGGCAAAGCATAATGAAAGACAAAAATCCGGAGGCAGTCACATCCGTCATTGTATGCTGCGTACATTCTGTGAGACAACAAAGCAACAACAACTAATTAAAAACGTGCGGTACTTAACTGAATGTTTTATACGTTTAAAAATGCCGGCGTTTGTTCACAAAATGTCGATCAGGCGGTTCCTAACTTTCCGATGCTTATCATCCTGGAAGTCCAGCAAAATTACGTAACAAACTTCTTCGCCTAACCGTTAGGGCAAATCCTTGTACGCTCATCATTAAATTATCAAAAAGACTAAATTCACCACTGTCTCTTGTTCACCAGGACATCGGACAAATAGCGTAAAACATAAGTAAAGATTTCGGGTTTCGCTCGACGTTTCTTTAGAAAGTAGAGTCTACGGTTCCATAATTTTTAATACTTTATTGAACAAACAGAAGCGGAAAAAATGTATCCAGGTTAATATTAAGTGTAAAAGCCAAAGGATTTTTACAAGTCTCAGTGCCAAAATCATGCCCATACTCAAAGAACTTCTAGTTATATGTTTAAGGATGCGTAGTGGGCATACCTTACCATAGGCTACTGTTACAAGATCGTAAACAACAGCACTCCTCTACTGTCGACGAGTAGGACGTTTGAAGCGACTCCTAGCCAGATTCGGTATGGGAGACCCAGGGCATGATCCGAGTTTTCGGGTAGGAATGTTTGTCCCATCCACTTTAATCATCGGATTTTGAGCCGACTCAGTGTTATTTGCTTAGGTCTCTGCGAAAATTCCTGGGTGATAAAGCGTTTCGAAAATATCGTCGAGGTCAAACCTGACCTCCTGAGATCCTTCGCATCGAAAAAAACACTCCTTTATAAAAGGGTATTGAAGGCCTGTTGTCAAGATGTACAATCGTGATTGATAACGACGGCACTATAAAACCGACTTAAAGGGGACTAAAGGGCGATTAAAGGGCTTCCTTTTGTTGATTAAAAAAGTCACACTACAATGCATGACCGATCTCATGAAATGTTGGCCAAAATTCTGAAATTTTTTCTGATTAGAAAGAATTACTTGGGCGTAGTTGTAACCTAATTACCTTGCGGCAACATTCTACAATATTTCTGGCTTGACAAGATGTCGGCTCTTAGGTTCGCTTCTTCTCAATCTCCTGTAGAATGCGTATTCGGTAAAAAAGACTACTTACGTAACATGCATTTTTCACATCGATTTTCTATGGTCTTATAAATTTAAATATATGTATAGGAGACATGCACAAATACATTATTTTTTCACTCATTTGATAGAGAATCAACTAAGCTTGTTATTCTATACATGAAAAAGGGTAAAATATGGTTTCAAATAGGTTTCTAATTATGAGATTTTTTGAGATCGTGCCATGTCCATTGATACAAGATCGCATCTGTCCGTCTACCACTGCTTTTCATGAAATGTGCAACATAGTGCGCATCTATTGCAAACTTTTACTGACACTACTTAGTATCTTTTTAAAGGCATAGAAGAATATATGATTTTCCTTTCGCGGAAGGCATTCACCTGGAAGACTGCTGTCACCTAGGCTTTAGTGCAACGGCTAATCAGGGTACAAATTATTCGGGAATTATAAAACGTCTTAAAACCTAGAGATATCATTTTTCGAGCAAACAATATGAAGGTGGCGGGATTTTCTGTCAAATGAGTATAAGAAGAATAGTTTAGCGCATGCCTATGTAGAATGTATTTAAATTAAAGTAACCATAGAGAAACAGTGCGAAAAATGCCTGCTACTTAAGTAGTCACTTTTACCGAGCATGGTTTCTGCAGGACATTGAAAAGAAGTGCGCCCAAGTGTCGACATCCTGCCGGGTCCGACATTTTGTAGGACTGTGCCGCAAGATAATTAGGGTTGCAACGACGAACAAGTAATCCTTTCTAATACAACACGCATTTCAAAATTTTGGCCAACATTTTCTGAGATCGCCCACTCCCTGTAGTATCCGGAGTCCGTAATTCATGTCCGAAGACGCTGCATAAAATATTTTTCACGAGGCAAGAGTGGAAGTTATATTATGTCATTTTAAGTGAGTTTCATTTGTTTTCAACTACTTAGCTCGGTTTCGCTGGAGATTTTGAAAACTTTAAGATTATAGGTAATACGACAACGATATTCCTTCTGCTTGTATTCGCTTTGCTTTTTCAAATTCCCTGTCAACCACCCTCAGTTAAGAATGTCGGTTCTGACTAGAACTTTCATCTTCCGGAAAATTAAATGAGCGCCTTTACATAAAAAGGTCTATACACCGGCAATTCCCGACACAGTCAACTATGTCATTTGGTTAATTTTGCCCCTTCGAAAGAACTAAGTAAGTAAGGTTGTTTTGCTAAACTTATTTATATCTGCTGTGTGTCTTGACCAAGTTTCTGTAAACTTTGGTCGACCTATACGGCCCGGTTAGCTTTTGATGTTTTTATGGGCATTATGCGGATTACCGGCTTTGTTATATGCTTGTCATACTGCTCGGGGCAATCATTTTTTCATTATTTCACCTTATACTACCTATTCGCCCTGCTTTTCAACGCGAGTATCTTAAAACGTTTCAACCTGCCCTGTAAGTAATGAAAGACAGTAGCCTTATCGTAAACAGCAACATCGATTCTAGGGAGGTCATTGGGGACTTAACCCCAGATATCGCACGCGTAGGCTGAAATGAATCAAGCTAGCAAAACAAGTTTATCGCAACAATAATAAAGTTAAGGGGGACGCAAAAGACAGCACTTGGCGATTTCTAATGCTAAATGCGGAGCGGATCCTCCATAGTATAACTGCCGGCTATCCACGGTGGTTTGGGCCCCTTTCTATTTGACAAGAGACGTCATTTCTATGAAGAATGCTTAAGCAGACGTCTTTTTGCAAACAACAGCATTTTCGCGAACTGAAGTCGTCTACACGAAAACGAATGCGCTCCATTCTAAAGGCAGATGGGGCTACTTTTCTTGTTTCTTTTTTAAGCAGAGCTCCGGTAAACTATTAGAGTGAACGTGGTTCGCATAAGTTAAAACGTTATCCCTTAGGATTCTATAAAGACTATTTTTAACAAAATCCATTTGTTAAGGAAACCTCATGTTTTGTCTAATCTATTTATAAATAAGACGGACCGTCTCCGTGGAATTCGAACAAATAAGAGCAGTTCCAATTTCAAAGACAAATACTTCCTTAGTAGACATGAAAGGCATTTGGCGTATTCCTGATTGAGTGCTTCGGAAATCCTGCTGGACCAGCCAACTAACTGTATCCGAATTGGTGAGCTTCATAAAAATCAGTAAATTTAGCAGATAACTTTAGTCAAATGTAATCGAAATCATAGCTCCCGGCCAGGACGTTATAGCTCTGGTGGTTAGAGCGTCGCTTATACACAAGCATTCCACTTGCTGTCGTGATTTCAAACCGCAGCAAAGCTGCCGATTGTTTCGCGATTGCGTCAGGTAAGTTATTCAAATCAACCAAAATAATCTTTTAATATGCACATTTTCAGGCCTTTTCTCGAAAACTGGATATTTCTCTTATCAAACATAGCGTACTTGTTACCTATGAACGAATGAGGAAAAAAGTATGGAACGCCTGTTACATAGTTATCAAATATGTTGAGATAGACTTTAAATTCTATAATTCGAAAATGTACGAAAACGTGTCTACTGAAATTACTATGCTCACACATTCAGTATTGCGAGTATAGTACAACGTGGGCGGGCAGGTATTAACAGGGATGAAAAATTGATAAATTACATACGATGTCAACATTCACAGCAGATCTACATTATTCATACACAAGTATGAAATGTGTCATTCTGCCGGTCCCACCCGCGGCTGGCTTAAGGCATTCTAGCTTTAGAATGCAATGCCTACGCCTTCGGCAGGAAACTGATGGGCATTACATACCCACTTCTGCAGATATTTTCTCGTGCACATTTTCAAGCTAGCAATAATATTCCGGACAGGAAGGCGAAATCCCGAGGGCTAAAACATCCAGTACTACTTGGACGAATGAACTTTTTAAATCGTCTTCAGAACCTGTCTTGCATCCCTTATAGTAGAGTTTTCAATATGCTTAAAATGTTTTTAGACGAATATATCCTAAAAAATGGCTCAGAGGTGGCGTGTTCGTGCCTACTTGTATAGTTCCGTTTTAAAATGCACAGTTGTTGTGAAACGCCAGCAAACAGCATTGAGAAGGTCGCTTAGAGAAAAAATATGTTGAGCGAAGTTTCCATTGCAAATTAAGCATATTCCTTCTAGTCGACCCAATATCTTACGGAAATACTTAAGGCAGAGTAACTAGCCAAAATAGTTCCTTGCTTAGCGGGACAAAGTCTACATCAGCGCATGGGAAGTCATTTCATTCCATTATAAGGTTATATGATTAATGAGACTGTTACAGAAAAACTGACTAGATTTAAGTTACTGGGATCTCCTGAAAATCTGCAAGCACGAACAACTGGGCTAAAAGGGCTACTTTAGTGTTTTAACATAGATTCTTTCCTAAAGATTCTTTAAAAACCCACCTATCAGTGTTCGATCGTCCTTTTTAACTATTAAATTCAGATTTCTGTCAAAAAGTAAAAAAACTCACTTTATTTTTCAGTACGATGCAAGAAAACGGCATTCCCCAAATATGCTGCAACCTTTGAAAGACGAGTCTTTTTCGATCAAATTTATGAGTTAAGACAAGCCTTTTATCTCGATTCTTTTGTCAACTTATCCATACACTCAGTTTTTTGAATGAGATCAACGCATTTATTCGTCAATGGGGACCATTTTTACCTACTCCTGCAACTTAACTTCATCGTCATTCATAGTACACAATGCGAGGCAATCGGAGATGCCTCCAAAGATTTACAATAACCTGGGCCATCATTAACAAAACTTGTCGCTCCCATTCCAATATGTCAGTCGTTAAACTTTGGTAGTTTGATTCGTTTGCGGTTGTGACATCGATATATTTTAAATTCTCAATACTCATAACTTTTGCAAATCTCAAACAATCCATGTATAAAAAGCTTTGATCAATGAACCCGATGCATTGAAATTTCAGCATTTAAAAGTAATTTTTATCCGTTTATCCACAGCATTTTTACGAGCATATTTCAAACTCGAAATACATATGTAATTAATTTTTTTTCATAGTTCCAGGCCCGAAAGTTTGAACACTTTTTTGATTTATAGAAATAGAAAGGAAGGTAACTTTCCGCACATTTTTGAGAAATAATGGATTGCTTTTTAAATGCCAAATATTTTGGGAAGTATCTAGCAATGGTACGCATCGACCCGTCATGCAAAGATAGTATTAAGTCTGCAACGTTTTATTAAAGTCCTTTAATGTCTAATCTTCGCAGCGTTAGGACTACATAAAAGGAAACGTTGATATATTATTCAAGGCTTTCTGCATAAAAATTTCCCTTTTACTCCCGATGCATTGCACGGCAAACCAAAAGGTCGATTTTTTATTAACGGAAAAAAAGTACTGTGAGAATCTCCCAGAATGCATGCACGAGCCGGGCTCATCTGACCGAGAGTTTAGTTTTTGCACTGAACAATACCGTTTGGGCGAGCAATTTAAATGAAACAATTTTGATTGCTAGAAATGTTAGAAAAACGCAACGAATTTCAGATTATGTGAAATAACTAAAAGTTGCTAGTAAGCGAAGGATTCATTTTAGCAGTCTTTTCACGAATATGACGGCAGCTAAGATTCTACCTCTATGTCTGTTAAAGTTACTTCTGCATCTTGCAGGCAATATTAGATGTGTTCCTTCGTATTCAAATTTACAACCTAACGACTGCCATATGGTGAAACCCGAAAGAGCACAGGTGTCTAAAATGAAAGGCTAATAAACAAGGTACAGCCTCTACGCTTCTACCGGGCACAATTGCATTATTATGATCCATTACGCAGTTTATACATCTATACATATGATAGGTCGACCGTCTCAATCGTGGACGTCGATTGCTTTTGCACAAGAAATGCCTAATAACAGTGACATGCACGTGAACTGCTTCACTTTGATAGCATAATTGAGCACTTTCTAATACACACTCTCTCTCCACTCTTTCGCCCTGAATTTATGGCAAGAAGAAGTCCAGTCACCTTAAATAAACCAAAAAGTCCGTATGCAAGAGGACGCCCATGTTCTAACATACGCCGGCTTGTCCGCTATATCGGCGATGGCGAAATGGATTTCGTGTCTTTTGCAGGAATAATGTATAATGTATTGCGGAAGTTGTCGCGTATGGAGTAATCCACGTGTCGCATATGAAATACTCGGGTAGGAAATATTACTCTGACGTGCTCTGGAACATCCTTATTACTACAGCTTTCTGTCGACCTGCTTGTGGCCAAAAAGGCCCATACAAGGACACAATGTTGTGAAGTAATGTGGACAGCTGAGACAGTAGTAACATGTGCACGTTAAGGGTGACGAACTGTTTAATACGTGACAGTGTGATAGATTCGCAACTGACTCACCATGTCGATTCGTGACGTGAATTTGCGAACACAATAAAAACATGAGTAAGGATTGATTACCTTGTCCGGGTCCCAAGTATAGACGCAATATGGACATTGAAAGAAAGGATAGCCGAAGGGGTGCTGAAATCGTTAATGAAGAAAGTAGTCGATGCTGAAACGGAAAAGTCAGTGTGATGTATAAACAATCTCCGGCGTGATTGAAGGAGGTCTAGAATCCTCGCACAAGCGTGGCTTGTAAGACACGCAGTACAGCAATATCCCGATCCTAACGGTTCACCTAACCGTAACCCCGAGAACAAGCCTAGTCCTTGACGTAATTATAAACCGAAAGCAAACTCTAAACTTAACATTAAGCCTGACCCTTAACCTGTCACAGACTCCAGCATTAACCTTTAACCAAACATTAACTGTAGCATAAACCCTTACCATAACCCTAGCCTTAAACGCAACCCTACCCTAACCCTAACACAAACACTAACCCCACTCTCAACACCTAACGTTAGCCTAGACCACAATCCAAAGCCAAACTCTAACCGAAACCCTTCAAATTAACGCAAACCCGAACCCTTAACTCAATTCTTAGTCTGACACTAACCAACCCTAACTCTAAACCGAAACTTCCAGTTGCCCTTTTTGTTTTAGCTTTGGTCATTTTCCCACTAACAATTTCACCATCCTCCTCCGGCCTACCTTACTGTCAATGTTTACATTGAGTTTACCCTTCGAACCGGAATAGCGTAACCGACTCCCCACAAAAAGCATGCTAGAACAGAGCACGCAATGCCGGAGGTGGCGAGGATTGGGGACCAGCGGTTGGGTTTGCCTCCGCCAACAGTTATGGTGATATCAATGTTCTGTACCTGAGTGTCTACTACGGCCTCTTGTAATGATGATTCCGAGTCCAAAGCGTACCCTTATTTCAGCTGATATTGGAAAATTTTGGTTAGTGTCCCACATTTGCAGCGCTGATTCGCACAATTGAAGTTTGGCGTGCTTGCCTAGTTACTTCACTCCAATACATTTGACGGGCTCCATAGATTGCAATTTCTATTCGTAGGACAGTGCGCCACACCAGCGAATTTCGACGAAAGTCTTTTCTATGCTCAGAATTGATCTGCATTCTTCTGCGAAGAGCCCACGACGTTCTTATAAGGACATTTTGCAAGGCCTGTTTGCCACGACTCGCGCAAGGATGCCTTGGGAATAATCGACTGTACAGACTCTCGTTATCGGTTTTCACGAAGTGACCTTTCATCCTAATTTCCATCCCATCTTTCGTTTGCATCGGAGGCGGCTAGGATGAAAAGAGTTCAATTTCCCTGCTTGACATTCGTGGACTATTTATGTCTCAGCTCCGTACAAGGTCGTTCTCACGTTAACGGCTGGGCAAATTTTTAGTTCACCGTTTCGACGAAGTTCATAACGACTCCAAATTGAGTACTATCGGACTGAGTTTTAGCAACCATTAAAAAGTATTAACGTTAATATGGATAGTTTTTGAAGATGTACTTCCTGAGATAACGAGTTTGTTCAACGATTTCAAGCGAGTTCCATTCATACTGACACTTGACTTTCTGCATCTATTAAATTATGCTATTTAATATATAATAACGGCTTTCCCTGTATCAGTGATAGGTCCGGGGTTTGACGGTCGGAGCTAAAGAGGTTCAGTTTGTACTACCCGCTCGCGGAATGCCGCCTGAGCACGCAGATATCTGCGAAATTGAGACAATGAACACTGGTCGTGACGATCGCGGCGTTGCTTGAATACACCGGATTCGGAACAACTGCCAGTTAGTTTGGTTTCCGATCATTTTTCTAGTTCTTTTGTCATAGGAATCCTTCATCACCAAAGAGATACCGCCCAAGTGGAAGATATAGCAACGAGTGTAAAACATTGAGCCACAATATTTGCAACCGCAAATGCCTCCGAGACTGCCGCATCCTTCCTGACGCAAATCGTCATTCCGTCATAGCGCTATCGTGCTGTCTGCTCGCAAGCCACCATGCACTTGCATTTCGGAATAGTTTTCCAAAGTCAGTCGCGGTTGCCTGTATGGAAGTCCTCTGTCAGTTGTACTGAGAGGATATAGTATTTGGTTGTCATTTTCCGACACTTCTCTTCTAGCTGACAGGCTGTGAAGACCACATTAATAATTTCAGGATTACGTTGCAATCCGCATTGACACTCATGAGAAGAGTCAGACGGTTAAGGAGGATGGGATAAAGATTTTGCTTGGTATTGCACTGTGAAACATCTTTTTGTGGCAGTCGCAGATTTGACGTTTACCCTTAAAATTGTATAGGCATACGATTTTAGAATGCTTGAACTCCCGAAGGATTAGTCCTTCTCTCCACCTATCCTAGAATAACAAGGTACGCTTGTCCATGGGTAAATGGCCGATATAAAGATAACTTGGAAGTGAGATCACGTTCGATGTCTCACCATTGAATATCTGATGTACGGCTCCAATTTTCCTTGCCAACAATGGCGAACGGTCGATTTCTGCCTTGGTTTCCAATTTAGGCGATTTTCCGTTGAGTTCATCGAGTATTGAGAATATATGCATAGATAACTAAAACTATAACCCTATCTATTAATGGACAGCTTAACCTGCTTCAGGGCAGGGATTGGTATTGGAGATTAGGGATAGGGGTTAGTATAAACCCCCTATAACCGCCGGTCCCGTATGACAGACGACTGGGGCTTGTCTACCGCAGGTGCGGCTACGAAATAAGATCCGACCTGTGATGGACTGCGGTAGTCAAGGCAGTCGTCCCTTGATGTATTCCCTAGTGAAAAAAATATTTGCATTTCAATCTAAGGATGTGCAATTTCGGGGCTGAGTGTGGTTGACAACAACGTCTAATAAGCCGGTCCTCCGTATCTTGTCGATATTACTCCTGGAAACTGCCTACAAGGACGAGCATGACTGGAATAACCATGTCCGGCTTAGTGACCATGCTTAGCCACCCTTGTCTTTGTCCACCATTGTCCTTGTCGGTAATTCGCACTCTGCATAATTACTTGTTGCTTTTGTGACTGCCTCCAGGGCACAAGATTAGGCCCCAAGGCACAATAGGACGGCCAGATCTTGTTACAGGATTGATACACGCAATTCCAGAGTTATGCAAGTACACGTGCGGGTTTAGCTGACCGACGAACTGTTATAGTAAACTAAATGATGTCTAGTAAAATTTATATATTCTTTAAGCGTTGTGCACTGTCATTCGGGCATATTTTCGGGAACAAAGATCATGGAAATATGTAATTCCTATGCATTTACACGATGGTGAGTTTTGAATGCTTTTGCTTACTTATGTTGTGGCAAATAGCCTGAATTACCGACAGTACAACAAGGCAACGGCTGGCAGACTTGATTTCGAGCACTAATTTAACAGTTTTATCGCTGTCCGTTGCGTTCTTCTTTTAATATAAACTTTTTAGTATTGTGGAGTTCGCGTATAGTAACGTGGTAGTGCGTGTTGTTTCGCTAATTCTTAAAAATTCGCATCATCAGTGGCCTCTTATTTTTACAATAATACCCCGTCGTAAAACTTTGTTTTTTTTTATCAAAACAGCCCGATTTTGCACGCTGTCTCTGGGTATAAACACGGAGGAGTGCAAAAATGCCAATACCTGAGGTAAAAAGGCAAGGGACGATATAACGCGGATGCCTCTAAGACATCCGCATCTCGCATACGCCATAAATGGATCTGAAGCTCGTA
This sequence comes from Spirometra erinaceieuropaei, assembly GCA_902702965.1. NCBI lineage: Eukaryota > Metazoa > Platyhelminthes > Cestoda > Diphyllobothriidea > Diphyllobothriidae > Spirometra > Spirometra erinaceieuropaei. The sequence continues at coordinate 178,028 of CACRXP010000024.1, forward strand.
TACGCGCAGAGAAGCGAAACAAACTGACTCTAGCATACCCCACCAAGTCGTACAGTCGAAGGTCGCTTGTTGTCTGGAAAAACGCTAGACACCTCTTTCTGAATTAATATTTATGATCGTCCATTCAGGTAGCACAAAATAAAAGACAAAGGAAAAGTGACGGGAATTCAGGCGCATGACTTAGCATAATCACAACAATGAGAGCGCACAGCCCACATATAATGTACTTGTTCGCTCTAAACAGCGCATGAGTGATTGTGCATTCTGAAAGCAAATCAGTCCGCAAAGTATGCTTGGAACATCTTTTTAAAATTAACCCTACCAGTCTTCGAGTTGATTTGTCACTTGCAACCTAGAACGACCGCCATTATGACGCCAAACTAAAAGGGCGGAAAGTAACTGGAAAAACAAGTACAGAACTTTCCTGCCAGTCTTTGCTGCGTTGCAGGAAGGGTGTGGAACAACAGCTAAATAAGAAATGTTATAACGGGACTCCTGCCCTTTTGTTATGTACATGCATGCAGAGGTAAGGTACAAACTAAAAAGATATTTTTTTGTGTTTTAATGAATCATGTAGATCTTTTCCATTCTTTATTTTCTCCTTGCCGATTTAACATTAACGTCTAGCCTGAAAAAAAGAATGCTCAAAAGCCTAGGTTAGCGTTATAGTATAAAAACGGAAATAGATTCTTTTTCCGCAATTTAACAAAACTACCTGAATGACTTGAGGGAGTCCTCTAAGTTTCGTGCATTTCCGTTACCACATGAGCAATTTCCCCCTACGACTGCACGCCGACAACACAAGGAGAATAGCTCACTCACCAGAGCAATATTTACACTTTATTTTCCAAAATGCATAATGCAATTCTCCAGAAATGTTTTCTCCACTTATTTTTATAAGCATTTAATGCACGTTGAACAATATCAATGCCCGATCTTATGAAGGCCGGTTGATCCTTGAGACTGGTCAAATTCCGTTTCTTGAGTTTCGTACTGTTTTACACTAAGTTTCAAGAAGGATGATCTCTTAGGTTTCAAACGCACACACAAAACAACAAGACCTTATAGATTTAAAATAGGAAGAACTAAGTGATAGTGTATGTTTTGAGTAGAAAAACACAAAAAACAAATCTTCTAGAAGTAACTTCAAAAAACGACTTGAAATATTGTTATTTACGCCATGTAACTTACTATCCGCCCATATGCGGAGATATACTATTGCAAATAGACTGCTGTAGCAGGCAAATAACAGCCCGAGTCTAATTTCGGATAATTAGGCAATACGTTGATATTTCTAATTAACAGGACCCCCTTTCTCTTAGAATATAAGACAATTGCAGCGACCGCACGCGCTCACAGCATACAAAATGAGTAGGCAATGTCATCTTTAAGCGGCTGTCAAAATGCGCAGATACACCGCCCTCTTCTTTCAGTTTGTTGATGCAAAGTGTTATTTTGCTCGGCTCAATGAAGTGATTAATTAGAAGGATGGAGTATAAGCTGACAGTGCACTTACTAACAAGTATCAATAATGTTTGGAGGCAAATAATGTTTATGTATACTCCAGATTCATGGCGTAACCATGGGGCTACAAACAGCATTCCCTCGTAGGAAGGACTCGTAAATCTTGCCGTGGCATACGCGAGGGTTTTGGGCGGATGTTCTGTTAGCGGTTAATTAGCGTCAGACGAATACTTTAAGAAAACGACATCAATCATGACGGGGGTTTATGTCCTCAGACTAGGTTGTCCGCGTAAAGAAGTTCCCTGGTGTTCTTTCACAGACACGAATACTTCTTCCTTTTCATCGGCCAGCTACCTGTCTTTATAGGTCTTGAGTGATCAGTTGCTTTGAGTGGAAGAAATTCTGTCACTTCTTATCTTTCTCTAGACATTCTTAAATAACATACAATTGCAGCCAAAACTATTATTTTAACTCTGAGTGCAGTTAAACTACAGCACGAGCCCCAGTGCACACACGACGTTAGGATATTATCAAACAAACTGTCATACAAAGTAAGATGTTTTGTCATTTTTACCCCAAAATTCAAAAGTAATGCAAACAGATTTCGACGAAAAATTAGTCTTTGCACAACTCATGGCCGTCATCAACCCTCAAGTAGAATTGACAGACGTTAGTCTGACGCACATTTAAAAGTGGGTCAAAGGTTAAATACAACGGAGAGGGCCCCGCAAAGTCTTCAAAGAAATACGTCAACCTCCACAACATTAGTGATCCAATAATTATTTTAATTAAATAAACTGACATTTACTTAGTTCGCAGTATTTTGTGTTCATATATTTGCTCGGAAGCTCCAAAAATTCAGCATTTAAGATGGTTTTTCGAAATAAAAGAGAATTTTAGATAATTTGCCTTGACTGAATTTCTCAAGACGCTTTTACTTTCCGTTGCCGAAGGTAGTTCTGAACACTGTTGTAAAGCTATCCTGTTATATACCGGTTCCGCTGAAGATTTTATCTTCATCTGTCTTATGAGCTGTGTTTTGTCACAGGCGATTTTTTGGATAAAAATAACAACCGTCGAGAAGCTTTTAAACCTAAAATTTGCTGAGTGCAGCGAAAGTCCTATTGTAGAGCAACAGATCGATCAACAAACCTCCGCTTCCCTTCCTTCCCAGGAATCCCTCCTTTCTAATGATAACATCATGGCGTGCCATCGCTGCAACTCTCAGTCTGCCCTGTAAGAGTATTCGGTAAAGTTAATCCGGCTTGGAAATTTACGTTTACTTTGCAACAGCTAATTTCGAATTTTATTCCTAAAATCCAAGACCGCAAAAAATTTCATCGAGCGAAAAACCGCCCGAAAGAAGAATAATTAACGCAAGGGTTGGAGGGAATAACCGGCTCTAAATACAAAAAATGAAATTAAGTGACGACCGATTTTAACTACAAGCGAATATTTTTATTTACCTTAGACTTTTTTCGAAAGAATATCATCATTGCAGCATTTAAATATGACTTTAATATGTCCTAAATTACTGGTTCTGTCGGAGGTCTTTGGACAATAGTTTAGCATTTCTTTCCCCGCATCATTTATCTTTTGCGAACAGCTTAGAACTCTAGTATTTGGATATTTATACATTCGACTCTGCCCATTTGTATTAATCCGGCATGATGTCCTCCTTGACAGAACGTATATTTTCCAAACGCCTTACGTTTTCCTATGTCTTAGTAGTCCTAAACGTCCAATTCTTATTGATTTTCCAACCGCATCAGCAACAGCCTATATACTAAATAAACTGATCTAATGCACCTTGGCTGTTAAGAAATAGACTGTTCCTTAAAGCCGAAGGCAAAAAACGTTCGTCCGTTGTATTTGTATGCCGACGATGGTTGATACTAAACGAAAAGTTCCAATATTAAAACCTACTCTCCGGTGAGAAAGCAAACCGAATAGTATTTTATGACTTTCGGGGTTTTTGTTAAATAGGCATTATGTACTTTTTGATAAATCATGTTTAGTTGCGTGACGGATACCACAGCCACGTAGGCAAAATAAATGTGTCCTGTAAACTCGAGCCTATCGTGACAGTCCATGCTCTTTAGGGTTACTCATGTTTTTCCTTTTTAAGTGTTCACCATAGTGTAGTTAATTTCATGCGCTTGCGTAGGAATTTTTACCTAGCTTGTCATAATGCGTGTCACACGTTTCGTGCCATATTATTCTTTTTATATCTTCAAAAAGCTAGCAGATGGTTTACGCGTGTTTCAAAATGTCCATCCATACATATGATCGTGCGCATAACAGCAAAGTAGAATAGCGTTGGAAAATATCCCTTGTGTGAGGTTTAAGCCCAACTATCACTTAGGAATTAATGTCAAGTATGGCGATAAATATAATGATTACACTTCAAGGGTAGAGTACAACACGGTTTTATTAAAACTGGCTGTGCGTTTTCGCTTGGTCATTGTTTGAGTTGCGGTTGGCTAAGACAAATGGGAATTTGCTTGATTTCGTAGAAAGGAACGTCAAAGGAAAGGGTTTATTAAAGTGGCACGCTAAGAAGTCCAACAAGGACTGCAAGTATGGATGAAATTTTCAGGCGCGATCGTAACCATAAAACGTTATTAAGGGAATGCATCACTGATCGCGTTACGAAAATCACACTTCCAGCTGTACCCCGGAGCTCTGTCCTCCAGGTCTCTCCAGCAACTGCGCAGCGACGCGCAATTCGGACTGGATAACATTACCAACAAGGGTAAGGGGGACGGGAATGAGCGTTTATGTATTCTTAGCCGTCATCAGCCAGTCATAGCCGACCCCAAGCTGTGCAGCACATGGAAATCCATCTTATGACCTATTTTACAGAAGTTCAACGCCTAAGCACTGAGCACCGACTCCGTTATCCTGTCAGTTGCGATTCGGAATCCGCAATTGTAGAGTGGCCCTTAACAGATAGCGCTAGGAATTGTGATAAAGCTCAAGAGATTGTCAAAGGACGCAACGGGCCGATTTGGTTCAGCAACGCAACCGGTGAAGCGCCCTATTACCATCGCATATATTTGATGTAAACCGACAGGACAACCAGCCTACGACTCAGTGGATAGGGCGTTGTAGTTCTAAAAACTGGTGGCGGTATGGAGCCCCCGGGCTTGAGCATGTCGATGTTGGGTACGTTTGCCTAACTACGGCTTGTAAGGCAGGAATGGTCATCGCGGTCTTGCTTGTCTTTGTTGGCATTGATATTCTTCATGAAACTTTGTGTATATTAAGAGAACTCTCCTTCCGTCAAATTCAGTCATATTTTCTTAATGTGTTGACGTACGTTGTGTTTTGGATCGGCCTTGAAATATCAGCAAATGGTTCGCGTCTTCTATTGCTTTTACTAGCTTGCTCATAAATTCAAATTTAATTCAATTAATAAAATTAAATGCCTCTTGAAGATTTTACCGAAGCAGTGAGTGTCTGGACATTCTGATGGAAATTGCTTCTGAAGTTATATTTGCAGATTCATCCAAACACGAAAACTCATCGCAGATAAAAATAATTTCCACAACAAAAGCCAACAATGATTGGCTCTAGATTAATTAAAAGCCCTTTACTGATAATATATAGTCCTAGAATGTTCTTTAGTAAGCGCGTTTTCTGATGAGGGTTTAGGTGTATAACGGTTTCCAAGGCAAATGAAGAAATAAGTCGGAACGGCTGCTCGAAATTTTACTTTTTTGGAAAGTTTTTATTTGTCTGCTGCACACAGAAGAACCAAATTTTGGTTTTGTATTGGTGGAATTTTTGCTGAACATTTGTTTATTTTAGGGATTCGTTACGCGATTATAGACACACAACATTGTGCTCATATCAGTTATAAAATAGTCGTCAAAGTTCGAATCGCCTGCTCATTCCGTTTCCAAAATATGCCTTCGGGGAAGCTACCATGTAAAACCATCGCTCCTGATGTTCCAAACTATACATGTCCACTTCGAAGGGGCCTTTTCACAGTAAACTGTTGAGCATTCAAAAACTGCAGGAAAATGCCAGAATGCTTAAACAGAGAGTCGTATGTAGGCGTTATTACTGTGTTTTAGGCGTAAAATCACATGTACTTGCAGATTTACCTTTCTAAAATCGACAAAATGTCTAGCCGTCTAAAATAACCCTCTTCTAACTGCCTTTTCCATTTGATTAATAAGAAAAAAATCAATTTCTACGTCCGTCCGTTTAGTAAACGTTTCTCGCGCACATATGCGCAAGCCTGATCTAGGCCAGTGCTTAACACAGGAAACTGCCCGAATGAAATGTAACGCAGACTTCCGTCTGAATGTGTAAACACTGCGACCGACCAAATTATGCAAAGATATAGTCTCCGTGCTAAAGGGATATTTTACAGAACAGACTAGGCGAATAAATTAGAGGTGCAACATCGTGGCTGCCTGACATTGGACGTCAGACTTTTCTGGTCGTCGCCTTTCATGAGTTAGGTCAGATACTGTGAATATGCATGTTGGTCGTGCCATTTTATGTTCACTGTCTGCCTGCCTTGACTTGAGTGGCAGGAAGAAAATGAAAGCACTTGACGCACTGCTGTCAGAGGAGGCCTTGTGAGCGCCTACACGTTAATCTTTTAAGCGGAATAAACAGGCGAAGGTCACGGCAGGGTGCAAATAGTAGTAAAGTTCTAACCGGAAAATAGTTTGAATAGCCGAAATGTACAAGGGAATTAAAAAAAATTGTTTCTTTATCTACACCCGTATGTGTGTGTTCCCAGGCGAAATTTGCCTCACGTCGTTCATTATCCGATCGCAAAATGAAAACTGCCAGAGCCGAATAATTTTGTACGCCCGTTTTAGTGTAAGACACTTTTTGATGCGAGTCGTTTTTAAGGCCATCTTGTGGGCTGGGAGTGTCTTGAAGGCTGATCAGTTTAACGCGCAAACGAACTCTGCGCGAGTGAATCAAAGCACGCTGTACTAGAATACGCCACGGTGGAGATCTACTAAGAGTGATAACACATGTCTATTCAAAGTTCAGATATCAGCAATAAATATCTCTCGGAACGCTCACATAAATTCCGATTTACAAGGCCAACGTACCGAAAGGCAATAAAATACCAAAACTGTTTTTCTGAGGTAAAGGACAAAGTATTGAAAGTAAACCGAATGACATTCCAATGTAAAAAATTAAGAGGTTGCTGAAAGGTTTTACCACTTTAGATGACGCACAAGGAGTACTTAAAATTTTATATATATGCGAGTATACTCTTTACCCCACTACTGTTTGTAAAGCTACATGCTTTCTCCTCGGCAATAAGAACGTCCGCGAATTTCTACTTACTACATTTGCCAGCAAAGATGGGCGTTTGAGTGATCGCAAGCGAAGGATTTTGTGGGAAATTTAACGATCTAACTAATATCCCATTGATGTCTGTTTTGATTTGCGTAGTGTCAAAAAATGCAAAATTCCGTAACAACGCCGTTTAATGCCACTTGCTGTCTTTGAATTAGTGAAAAGGCGAAACCTCAGCATATACGTACATAATTTTCGGTAGAAACGTAACGAATCTGCCACGTTCGTCAAAATAAACCGCTAATTTGATTTTTCGCATCAACTAATCCGTAGACTTTGCATGTTTCGATGACTTCACCTCATCGACGCTCTGTGAGATATCTGTTTCGGGCTTTAAGTCATCCTTTAACTTGAAGCTTTGTGGTCTCCCAAAACCGAATAGTTGGTTCAATTAACATTCTATCTGGCCTTGGGTTTTACTTATTCAGAATCTTGCATCAGTTCGTGAAGCTCGGCAACCGCCCGAGAAAACACGGGTGTCAAAAAGAAATCTTTTAAGTAACTGAGCCACATCTGATCATCTTAGACGTATGTCAATGCAACAGCTTCAAGTTAGATTCAATAGATCTATTCGTGAAGTGTCCACATGTCTGGTCCAAACATATTTTCGCAAACCATTGATTGTAAACCAGTCCTTACCAAAAACGTGGCATTTTTTCTTTAAGCTTACTAGTCATTTTATTTTTGCTTTTTTATTTCACAGGCTCCTTACTTTACGTAGACACCGTTGGCATACCTTTAATCTGTATGGTATTCTTCGAACAAATTTGCGATGGAAAGTTGCGAACGCTTACGGCAGTCGCAGTTTTCTTAAAAGGCAACCAGTTCGTGGTTTACGCAACGTTTTTCAAGAAACCCGATCAAACAGCCCCAAGGCAGATAACGAAAATGCGACTACAAAAGGCATTCTTGCCAAACCAAACTCAAAGGTGGCTGTTTGAATGAACAAGCGGCAAGATATGTTTACGCTAAAGAAAAGATTAAATTACTGAAATTCTGATGATTCTCGCGTCCATCATCATACAAAAATCACTAAGGTAATCATTTGGATACCTGTAGACCTTTTTGGGTACGTGAATGTGTTTAATGTGTTTCATAAAGTTGACATCTCTAATTCTACTTGTTTGAACGACTTAAAATCAAGATAGTTATGTACTTTTACTGCAGCCAATTTTTTGAGTGCAGTCTGACTCAGCGCTCGCAACATATTTCTGCATATAGTACTGCACGCCAAGGAATAGTGCCATTTGCTATCGCTAACATCAGCATCAACCACCAACTCACGCCTGCATTTATATGATACAGGTAAAAATGTCTTCACTTATCTGTCAATTATCTGCTTATTCCGGCAACATTTCCTAAGATTTGTTCGATAGGATGATAAATGCCAAAGTCTCAAGTTGTAAATTTATTTAGAGTTCACAACGACGCTTAAATCATTAATCGCCTTCAGAAGACAGACGATACTTGGTGTTTTCCCAGCTGTAGTTAGGTTGTGGTGGAAACCCTGCCTGTGGCCATTTGATTATGCCTGTAAACAGTGATTATTGTCACTAAGGAAGACCTCACAAGCGAATCCTATGAAACTGATAAATTCTTGATAAACATCAGTCAAGCTATAACTTAATCATGTTCTAGGAGGAAGTTATTTCCCTGGTAGGTGCCGTCCCCGATCGTTCTTACGGAGCTCATTCGTTTCATTGTGCCTTACGGGCTCTCTCTTGAGCCTAACCAAATGCCGCACAGCGGCGCATGATATAGACAGTATGTATGCTTGTGGCCCAGTGGTTAGAGACGCGAACTTCTAACTAACAAGTCGCGATTTCGAGCCTCAGTTTTTCCACACTTCGGGGTTGGATATGACTGGTAGACGACGGCTAATAAGCCAGAAATGGCCACTCCAGTCTCCCTTGTCTTTGCCGCTAATAAGATACTAGTTATTGCCGTGCCCGCTCAAGCACACTAAACATTGTCGATGTCAGGAAGAACCAATCAAAGAGGACTAACCAGAAACGATCTGATCTTTCGGCCGCTTGTCCTTTTCTGACTTTTTAAACAAGATTCTAAAAGTCACATGCATATACCGTCTACATAAGCTCAAAAGTTTAATGTTCATGAACACGTTTAAAACCTTCCGGCTGCATTAAGCAAGGAGTACAGGAATAAAAAACTAACTGCTGATAAATCAACCGCCTTAAGTTATTAAAGAAAACGATTACAAAACTGATTACATTCAGCTTAATTTATCTCACTATTTACCCAGCATGCAGCTAACAAGAAATGGTGCCCGATCTTGGCTTTTGGTAGCAAGTGCTCTAAACGGTTAACAGTACCTGTACGATAAAGTATATGCTGGTTAGTTACGTTCTAGTTTTTAAAAACGCCTGTCTTAACGTAATGACAATTATTTTTGCGCATAACGGTTGGCGCCTCAATACTCTTTTATGGACGATTAAGAAATTTACAGGAACAGCGGCTAGCATGAGACTAATAGGCACAGACAATTCTATATATAATAATGGGGGCCAAGGACACGCAATACTTGAGTAATGCAATTGCAATTTATCACCACAAAATTATACAAACTTCGTGACGATGATGGATTTTCGTACGTCCTGCTGCATCCTCAAAAGACCAATGAATATTTCATTTTTTGATATTATTTTTTTGTCTCCAATGGAGGGCGTCCGGATGTCCTGGTTGTCGCAAGTAACATGTACTTAAAAGTATTTATCCACGTTGTTTGTTCTTTGGAAAGGTTATTCTGCCAACAGATCGTTTAGATCGCCTTCGGTACGACTATCCTAAATGTCAACTTAAAGCAAACAACCTGGACGTTGACGAAACATCCCGAATGATTGTCTAATAATAACAAATCCTTCTTTAACGGGCTACATTCAAACAATATTTCGTTGCGACAATTTACAAGTGCATGTGGCTATCCTTTTTATTTTTCGCAGTAAGAAGTAAGAGAACATTCTGATAGTTTCCCATCCTGTGGACATACCTGATTCAGAATGAACGCTTTTGCGTGTTAGTAAAACTGTATGATCATCCTGGTAGTTTAAGAATCATAGTTACCCCGTGAAATGACTAAAAACATGTATAGTTTCTAATAGGTAAAAATGTAACCGTTCAAAAAAAAAAATAATTCCCACAGGACATATATGGTTTCCATCCTTAAATCACACACCAGCAGTAGCTAATTTACTCAGAAGGCTTTTAGAAAATGTCGTAATTCTTTCGGCAGAGGCTTAAAACATAGTGACGCGGCTACCTTTAAAACATTTGTATAGTAGACAGCTGCGGATGTAATAAAACAAAACTTGCCTGTCTGATAAATTTCAGGGTGCAAACTTTAAGTGTATTTCGAATTTATGATTTACACACGTCACTGATTTTTTCTTGGAAAATGCGTTTGAGCACTTACCTCATATGATTTATGCAATGAAAAAATCAATGGTTAAGTCTGGAAAGGCTGTTTATACAAACCTAACTCCTTTTTCTCAATCCGTTCTAAAAGAAGTTGTGAGAAAACACTCTAGACTGGTCTTTGAAATTAAGTTGGTAGGAATAAACACAAACAGTGTCAGGAGATTATGTTTTTTTTACCAACAATGAATGCTACAAATACAGTTCTTTGCAAACTGGGTGAAAAAGCGTCGCCCGTATTACTCTCATTAGAGCATTAGGATTTTGAACATATTGTGTTTTCGGGTCAGCTACATTAATACACCACAAGCTAGTTGACAAGCAAAACATTGCATGGGAAACTAATCATTTTATTTATTCAGCTAAATGGATTATGCTCTAAATAGCTAACTGTTCCTTGCCTCATACAGATATCATTTGTCTGCATATGTACAAAAATTAAAATGATCAGAGACATCACGAAATCTCCATTAAGTTATTTTTGGTTTTGAAGTCAGTCGCAGGCACTGCACAAATGTAGATTTCTGAAATATTTCGATCTCAACTATATTTCGATATCTTGCTTAAAGCCTGCTTTCAGAAACTTCTACAGCATACAGAGCTCCACCTTCACTATAAGACTCCGCAGTTCGCCAGCAACATCTGCAAATATGAATTCAAATGTTAGAAAAATAACAGCTGCAATAGTTAAACGTCTTAATATTGCCTGCTCATATGATCATAAAATTAGTGCAAACATCATTGGACATATAACTCCTATAACAAGAGGGAGCTGCTTTCCAATGTTTTATATGTAGACTACCATATTTGAATGTTAAACAAGATCACTTTTGATTGATCTTTCTGTCTAATAATTTCCATCGTCTTCACTTTAAGCCTCTCAGTACGCCTTGACAAGTCTTACACTCTTCCTTGTCGCGAAACGAATGGTAAGTCTCCTTTATTTATTCGGCAGAAATTAATAGGTTTCTTTTTCAACTGACGTATTGCATCGGAAACGAACCGATCTCAGTAAAAATCGATTACCAAATTTTTTTCCGCCATGAATGCTTAAGGCTTATTAAATGTGCCTTGAACTAATTACCGTCTTTCAAAGTTCACTCATGCCCAAGTCCTTCTATTTAACACCTTATGGAAAAAAAGCCAGCCACATAAAAACCATGCCGCTAATCCTAGCGCTGAGTTGTAATACCCAAAACTTGTCTCTGCCGTTATATTGAGCCACACTTGGTTTAAATGGGCGGTAACAATGTCGGTCAAGTCCAGCTTAGGTGTTTGCAAATCACCCGAATGCATATTCCATGAGACATAACCCATGCCTGGATCCATTTTCTGGTGCATTTATTCTACCGGAGGTTTTAGGCACTGATTGTGAGCAGGCTAAGCGCTTTGCACTTTTGTTTACGTACGCACTAGGAGTTCTTTTAACCTCCGTTCTTTTTGCACACTGTTCGCGTCCATTCTGTTTTGTTGCCTGAGTTTTTTGAATCGAGATTTCTCCCCCTAGGGGGTGGCCAAATCTTCGTCAACCTCTCACAGGTTGATCTAGTCGTTACTTTAGGTTCCGCTAGTAACCGTGGGATTGCACTCATCTTCCCGACCCCAAACGTGTCCTATGGAGTGGTGTAGGACATTGACTCGCCCCTAAATTGATTATATTGCTTTTGTACCGGCCGTAACCTCTACCACGTTAGCTCACATTCCTTCGTGCATCTTTAATTCTTAGGGGAATCTGTTTACCGCGTACAAGATTGCAGAGCAACCAAAATATAATTAACGGCCAATCTCATAGCGGACCAATCCCAAAGTCTAAGAGATCAACGATACATGAAAGAACGAAAAAGGAGTAAGACCGATGCCTATCGTCCTGGTCACCAATACCAGGTCGGTGCGTGCCTCGATTTGATAAGCCCGACTGGATTGGAGAGGTCGTGGCGCGCTAGATACCGGGATTTGAAGTGTTGTCAACTGGGGTGGGAGTGAACAACCTAGTCAAAATTACAACTAATATTCAAAGCTAAATGGATGCCCTCCATTGTGCTCCTTATGACACTCTTGCCTCTGTGAGATCAAGATCTTGTGCCTGTGAGTTTAGAAATCAGGTCGTGCATATTGGAAGCAGACGGGCTGTTTAGCCCTTTCATTCACCATGTTCAGTCCCATCTTTAGTCGTCTTGTACTTTCTTTCCGAAAAGATAAGTTTTGTGTTGAAAAAGTGAGATGAAGTGTGTCCGCTGAAAACCCGCCTCACTATAAATACATTTATGCCCTGTCTGTCGTTGGATCCTCTTCGAGCTAATTTCGGTACGCAAAGCAGGCTGTCAGGATAATATGCAACGTTCTTATTTTTTCCAAATTCTAAGCTTCGAAATGAATAAAGGTCAGCTACCGTCTAACGGTTCGTTAGCAGTAGTTTTCCATAAGCATTCCACCTCAAATTGGAGAATGCGTATCACCTAATTTGGCCTCCCATGGCACAAGAAACGCATATGCACTAAGGCAATAACTACTGTTAGCAAAAATACTGGCGATAGCTTCATTAATGCGAACGTAGTTTACGAGTCGGAAAGATCTTATTTCGTAGACGTACCTGTTAGAGTTTCGGGCTAGGTATCAGAGGTTAGGCTTAGGAGTTAGTGGTCGGGTAAGGGGCTAGGGTTAGGGATTGGAGGCCGAGGTAAGGGGGTAGGGTTAGATTTTTAGAGTTGGACTTAGGGGTTAGGGTTTAGGTAGGAGCTTGTCTGCTTCGGGTACGGCTAGGAAATGAGATCCAGCCTACGATTCTCCTTCGCTATTCCGTCCTCTCCCCGCCACAACAATTAGGGCATAGACGAAAGGCGACACAGGGCAATCTGTTTGCAATAACCCAATCTCTTGAAGACGTGGCACTTAGACAGACAAATTTCAACCATTATGTAGCCGGTCATCAACGACGATGCTGACTACTTCAGCGCGAAGTCTGAGCATATTCCTAGAATGCATATCTTACTGGTGTTATTAAGACTTTAGGAGATAACCCCTTTAAACTTATTTTTGTGAACAGTAGTTCTTAATTTAATCACTCCAGTGCTTATCATCAAATCCTTTTTTTGCTGCAGGTAAAGCAGATGGGTGAGAAATTTCTGAGCCAAAATATGGCTTTTTCATACAGACAAGCGTACATAAGTTACCTTGAAATAGCCAGCATTTGAGCTTTATGAGAATTATATCAGCCGAACAAAAACAAAGCCTATCCAGAATTCTCTTAGAACAGAAAAAATGTTTTAATAACATATAAGACCCTGGACTTCGATTTCTAAAAAAGAAGGCCACAACCAGAGGTTGCCTTTCAATATCCACTCTAAGAAATCTTGTTCCCTACAGTAAAAGTTACGAATTAATCGCCGTAACACGCTTACCTTTCAGATTTAGCAGTACTTTAAAAGTTAAACACAGAAATTGTGTTGACATTCGCTGGTTCTTAAAAAACAATTATTCTCCTATTCCTCATTCTTATGCAGGCTGGCCAAAGCAATGCAATCAAGTACCATTACATTTGCTAGTAATGTCTAATGTTTTTGATGGATTCGTATATTTCAGTTGACATAAATGTGCTGAAAAGTGCCGTTCATGTCCCTGCAGTTGTTTTGACCTTGTATTGCCAGTGAATTATGGGGATGTGAAAATGGGGAGCAGATTTACAACTGCGAAAATGCCCATAATATTAACTAATACACAGGCTGCGATGGTCTTCAAAATTACCATAGATGAACCAGCGTGCTGAACGAATACAAAGTCAAGTGACAAGCAGATCGCCTCTAGAAGCGCCCAAACTGCCTCCTTTGCCCCAAATGCGCTGTTTCTTCATCGCCCAAGAAACATGATAAGAAACGGATATTCCGACGATCGCAGTCACGTTTCATGTGTTTGCATTCGTTCGCACGCTGAATGTTGCTATATTTGTCAAGAGTAACGTTAAACTGACTATATCTGGTTCACGAAGACAACGGAACAAGTTGGTGGCTGTGACCTCTTGTTCAGGTAACAATTCCAACTTTCCTCTCTGTCATGCATTCTCAATACATTGCGCAGACTGCAACTCTCTGATAATATTTGTTAACTGATGCAAATTTATATGATTCTCTCGTTTGTTTTTCGGAAATGATCAAAGCGCACCTTCTCCAACCCTCGGGTTTTTCATACTAATTTACTAGAATCTAACTTCCTGGCCACCTGACTGCTTGCTGGAACACTCAATAAGCCACGCATCTTAGACCCAACAGGAACCAGAGGCGAGACGTATTTGCATAATAAAGTTAACCTTTGGTCAAATGGTGTGAAACATCAATAACGGAGACCTCGGAAAACGTTAATTATTATGCGCTTAAGAGTTGCAATTCTGAGGGAATGCTTACATATGGTGCCATTTAGCACATCTGCGTTCGGTGAGATAGGGAATTTTCGGCCTTCCCTCCACCTACGCCTTAGTCGTATGGTAGGTTGTCAACAGTTCCGAGCAAGTATATCTACTAATCGTTCTGTTGCCATGGTAGTGAAAATTATTTTCCTTGATACTTTTTTCGCCAGTCTTTACATTAATGCATGTCCTATCATTCCGAATGCTTTGTCGGTTTAAATTAGTTCACGCGTTTATTTGTCAGTTCTTTATCCTTGAAAACATGCATACTTTCCGTTGTGAAACGAAATTCAAACAGTCTCCTTTTTGGCGTTCGCCAACAAAATCTTCAACCGTTTCAAGTTAGTGCTAGGGATGCGTCAATCCGCTCCTTTTAGGCTTTGTGAGACTTAACTAAATGTCATGACGACAGTTTGTTTTGAAGTGGAGTAATAAAATTAACTGACTAGTTGCCGATGTTCAGAAATGTTGGTATGACTTATTCCAGTTTTTATGAAGGTCAAACTGTAACCAATTTGATTTGACTGGTAGGTGAGAGGCCGTGAAAGGAATGTCAGCGGGCATCCTGGAACAAAGCCCCACGGTATTCGCGCATAAAAGCTTCAAAATCCTTGCTGTGAAGAGTGATCTCGAGCGACAGACGCCATATGCCTCCTCCAGGCGAGCGCCCGATGCGTCCGTTTATTAAGTTTATCTGCCATCACACGTGTGCTGGATTTCGACAAATCAGGACACCCTACCTGGACAAAACCGATGCCATGCATAAGGTTTCTTTGAACACAGATTAGTGAAGTTTCTGTAGAGACAGATTTGTTGCGTTTGCCTTCTGCATGAAGCAACAACGGGCTATATCAAAACAATTTTTAGAATAAACTGAACACTTTGAAGATGGCCACTGTGTGCAATTATCTTAAGTAAAACCCCTGTATTAATTTAGACAATTACATTGAGAATACTGGTACTGAAGTCATTTACTTTAAAAAGTAAGAATAGCTATCGAAGAATAATTTTAGTTGGATATCTCCTAAGCGAGAGTCCTACACTACACGAAAAGTTACATTTGCTGAACCACAAGCTGACTTTTTCGTGTATTGCACAATTACAAATTTACTTCCAATACGAATTCTAATTTAGAATAATGAGTCTCCATGTTACACCTATTTAGGTTTTTTTCGCGTTGAACCCCTCGGACAACGCAAACTCTCGAATGTTAATCCCAGGCTTCTCAAGGTCATCGGGTTCCCACGTCGATTCTTCAATCTCGTTAGTCACCCTATGGGCAAATCGGCACGATTGGATCTTCCCCTCACGGCAAGACAGACAAGAGTACAACCTCCCATCCATGAGCATTTCCAACGGGCCCACCAGCCGGTGTCTCCACTGATCGTTTAAACTAATCTCCTGCCTACACCCTGCAATATCATCTTCAATGTGATAATTTTTTTCACGACTGCGTAGGAAATGGCCTCCGTATAATATTCGGGTGTTTTTCCTAACTCTTAGACTTGCCAGCTTTCTATTATCTGCCAAATATATCACGATTCACAATGTTTGGTTTTGCTAACAGTACTGTGACGGAAAATAACTAATATTTGTATCTAAGCAAATAGCTGGATGAAAGAAGGAAGCCGAGCAAGGATCCTGTAAGTGTTGAAGGCCTGTATTATTTAATAGGCTTTTGAAAAGTTTGGTTAAATATTCTACAAATCACTTAACATTTCTTCAAAACTAATATCAAAGTAATTTTAGATGCTCAAAGTTTTTTTCAAAAATTTTGTAAAACAAATATTTAAGCTGTCTGAGCCGCTCGACAAACACTATACAACAGTGACCTTCCTGCTCTTCTTAAATATATTATGAAATTCATATTTACCGTAGACCTTCCAAAAATTAAGAATCAAAGGAATCCAATGTGCGGTGCCACTGTCGGTCGAAATATATTTAACAAAACTTGAAGGATTTCGCTACAAATGATAATCGAAAAACAGGTTTGCATATTGCTTTAGTGGCCTACTGTACATACGTACATTTCGTACGATAAAATATGAGGATTTAGTGATTACATAATTTTCTGACTGCACCTCAAGTATTAAACATGCTTCCTTATTTAACATATGATAGAGTGGCTTAGAAAACTGACAAACTTTTGGGAGCCGCATTTGAAAAAAGAGCAAAAAATCAATCCTAAATGCGTGTGGGACTGATGTAATGGTAGATTTCGGAAAGGGATGGTCTAAATCACAGGATATTTCCGACAGCGCAATGAAAGGCAAAAAGGACAAAATTTAGTTTATATCCTGGTCTGCTACCCCCCCCCACACAGACGAATCCACTGAGCAGATTGGGGACGGGCCGTACTTTTGTGCAAGCGAACTTACACCACACAGCGTGCAGGGTGTGCTTTCTTAGAAACTGACTCGATGCACTGTTCTCGTTTTTTTATAAAGCATTTGTAATCTACCCTTGAAGAAAACTAACTGAAAACGGGGATTATTTGTCCAATTTCTCAAGATCGAAAACAGCGCAGTAGTCTAGCATTTAAGTGGATGACAGCAAAAAGTGGAAGTTAAAAGGATTCTTTGACCAATCAACACTTCGTACCGCAGGTCTGGAAATGGCTGCATAGGACCATGTAATTGGACATAAAATTTGTGCCCAATGGCTGGGTTCTAAGCAGAGGCCGTGGCTTCTAGCACATGCCGACTTCGTATGCACTCGACCTAAGCTGTTATCTCAGATACTGCGAAATGTTACTCGCAACACATTTCAAAGGCGTGGGCAGTCACGTGGTAATTCACCTCCCAGTCAAACAGATAGCCCATGGATATGCATCCTTGCTCCGAGCTTTCGTACAGTCCGACTTATGTATCCTTTAACATTGGTGGTAAGCGATACAACAAACTACACCGACTGCTCACTGAAATTTAGGCAGGCAATTGATACCCTGATTTGGTTGCATTTTAACTGTGGGGCTACAGACAACCCCGACATTTAATGTCGAAACAAGGCACGCCGATGCACTCTATACGCCCGTAATCTACGGCAGACCATACCACACCATCCTTAGCCTTCCTTTAGGTCGTTGGGTAGGTGACCGTCTGGGCATCAGTTTATAAGGATATTTAAATAACCATTCCGAGAAAAATAGTTAAGATTGTTTCTCTCGGATGGTTACACTACCTGAATCCATTTGCTAGGCACTAACACGTAACTCCATTTGTGATCCATGAGATTTGTTGATAAAACAAAACATTTGTGATGTTCGACCTCAAAAGATCTCAAACTCGGTAGATGAATACGTGTTGCCAACAATCATCATGGCCATGTCTGGCGTCCTCGTTCAAGGTTCAGTTGCCTCGGTGTCATTCAACTTCGAGCGAGTGGTTCCAGACAGGCCGACCTGAAACCACTCGACCGACTCCAACTCGGATATGCGTGCGTCCAAGTAGTCGCAACTGCCCATGCGCCACATAAGCACACGACACCTCTGGGAAATTTCAATACGGGGCATATAAATTGCGTTTGGTTGGAAGTTTGCCCACAAAAATAACAGTTATTTCTTGTGAAACCTTTCATTTGTTGGTTTTTGAAAGGACAGAGTCTCAGATCGGGGCTGTGCCTGTTGATTCCGTCCGGTCGCTGTCAATACTACTGATTAATTACTCCACAGTTTGAAAGGTTAAAAATATAAATAAATGCTTCGGGTATTCAGTCAGTCCCTTTCTTCCTTACGATAATCAAAACAGTGCTAAAGACCTTGCCTCAAATTTTCAACCTTCCGGTCAAGTGAAGGGTTCTTTGTTGTTCCCCCACCTCATGTTTTTGTGTCCGATGAGGAAAGGCACGTTTAAGTGGCATACCGAGATAGTTATCTTGTTAAAAGCACCTATGGATACCTTCCTTGCATGCTTTTTACAATGCTATGGAACCGTTGGCTAAAAGTGTTGACTACGAAATCATCATCGCAGATCGACCACCGTTGCCGAGGATGTCCAACGTGTGCTCCACTCCAAGGTGATGTAGGCACGGTGTCTTGAGCGTGAAGTAGTTAAAAGTGACTGCATACTTGTGCAGCATCTAACGCAATATTCCCTACTCACCATCTGGGTCTCCTGTCAAGCCCTTGTCAACAAGACCGGAGGTGAGATAGGGCTGAGGTTGCTGGCGCTGCCGGTACCGCCCCTAGGCGTCCTGCCTTACCCATCTCGGATCCCACGGAGTAAGAATGCCTTAAAGGCCACATTTAGAAGAAGCCACTGCAGCCTGACTCTCGAAGCATCAGTCGGTTTCTTTAAACGAAGGCACACTGGATCGACTCTGCGGTCCACTTTATCCCGTCAGTTGGCAACCTTCCAAGCCGCGGTTTTTAGGGCATCGTTTTAGCTTTAAGCGGGTCCGATTGTTTATAATGAGGGAAATGTGCTGAGTCGGCGACCTCTTTCTTTCTTCCCATTCCCAGGTCCAAGCCACTGTCCGAGCCGGTCAGTTGACAGGTGTGGGGGACAGTGCGGACAGTAGAGGCGGATGCGGCAATTGTTTGTAGGCGTTATGGAAAGTGGTTCACCAGTCTCTGTGCAATGTACTCGCAAGCGACCGACCAAATCGATGTGAGAAGTGAAAGTGCGATCGCACTGAGGTCTGGTTTGGGCCGAGTCCGCATCAATGGTGTTGCCGTTTTCTATGTCCGAGGTTAATAAATTGACCTTTTAACATACAAAAATAAACTATTTTGGTTCTGCAACAGAAGATCTGTGACTAAATGTACCCACAGGACCCAAAATGAGAGCATTAGTGTGACAAAAACTATCGTGTGAACTTAGATTTCTGCCAAATTATGGATCTTAATAAAGTCGCAGTTCTCCGATGCAGGTGTTTGGCTGTGATTGGTGAATGGCAACGCTGAAATGGAAATAGCTGTTCAAGCCTATCTTTTTTCCGTCGATACAATCTGCACATATGCTTACACAGTTCAGACGAGGAGCTCATTATATCCTCAGTGACCCAAAACGGCAAGACTTAAATGCACCCACCTCGTATGAAGTGTCTTCTGTCTTAGGCATACTTACGGTTTCCACGCAGGCCGACGCAGATTTGTTCCGAGACCTACGCCGGTGAGACTCCAGCAATTTAGAGGACAAAACCAGAATTACGCAGAAAATGCGCCACGTGATCACAGTGGTCATAAAACCAATGCCAGTCGACAGCTTCCCCTCCTCCCAAGCCCGCCATTTTCTGACCCACCGCAGTAATGTCTACTCATCCGTGATGTTAGCATACAGTACGCTTCACTACTCTGTGGTATTTTCACACTTCACGACGCTTGCTGGATAAATAATGAGTGTTCATTGGCATTTGGGGAAGTTAGGACGTTTTTATGCCAGATTCTCTTTCTTTGGACACCGTGAATTTGTTAAACTTTCTTTCCGGGAAACATGAATCAAAGCGTATGTTGAGGGAGAGGGAGTGACAACGTCTGCCTTAAAATCAAAGCATCGATCAAATGTCCAATTGCTCCACTAAAAATGAGATATTCCGCTCACCAAAACCTTGTAATGTTGAATGATATGCAGATGATCTGAGGCAAAGGAAGATGTTCTGCACATTTTTACCTTATTTACATGGCAGAACATCGTCTAGACAAAAATGAACTTAAGTACCTGCTAATTTCGGAAATGCTATACATGCACTTTTACTAGACTACTCCGTGGGCGGATGATATCTATGGAGAGTTTACGAAAAAAAACCTAACACTGTGGTAAAAGCTCGCGGGCACTATGCAGTACTATATGTTCATCACTGACTACTTCTTCTAATTGTCTGGCTGTCAACTGTGTTTACATTTACTTGCCGAAGTTGCATTTTGTACGATATAGTATAATAAAAACGAGCGCAGGAACTGCCTGAACATGCAATCTGCAAACGAATTTCTCTACCCGGAGGCGAAGTACCAAGTTCTTTTGAAGTTATGTCTTTGACTTAATAAATTAAACACTGAAACTCGGCCGCCATATATATGTTTCTGTTGCAAAAAACTAGTCGACGCAGGACCGTAGACTCTCATGCATTTCAGAGATTAATGTGGTCAGCGGTTGTTTATAAGAAAAGTACAAGGTAACAAGTCACTTTACGTGATTGTAAATGACTTCACAGTTTGACCTACTAAATCCCAAAATGCGAAGCTTTGAAAAAAGTCAAGCTTTTCTTTACGGATATTATAAGTACTTGTTTAATCAGAAAGAACCAGTTGCAAAATAGTAAGATTAATATAATGCAAAAGTTTGGAATAAGCCAATTCGTTAAAGCCAGAGAGCTTGGAGAAGAGTGAACAAAAGACTTGCTATGAGACTCCGCTATAGAATTGCGCATTTTAGGCTATGCGACTTGTGTATAAAGCTCTGAGTTGGGTTTGGCTAAGAATGGAACATATGAAGTGCTTAAGGTTTATTCATCACAAAGGCGGACATTTGCTTAATACAAAACTACGACACTTTTGCTGACAATATAATCACTGACACTGGCGCTTCCTAGACGTTGTTTGGACTCAGTAAGCAATAAACAAATATTACTTCACTGCGTGCGGATGCCCATCCCCCGTTCAGCCACCTGAGTATGCTTTTTCTACAGATACCCGGAATCCGCTTGCATGCTGGCATTTACGAAAGATCTTTTTCAAGGAATAGCTATGCGACAATGTGCCTGGCAACTCATGAACGATTCTTTGGACTCGATTATCACCGTTCTTAATATTTTATATGTCACGTGACGCATGTTCCAAGTAAGTTACTCATTGCAGGTGAAATTCGAAACACAGCTTAGACATTGTGAGTTGATAAACACTAACAAACAAAATTCGTAGAAAAGCACCAAACTCATCGCAGGGCCAAAAAGATTTGAAGCTGATTTTTGACAAATTTTTATTCAAGGCCGAGTAAAATGACCTCTTTCGATATGCACCGGAAAATGATTTCCCACATTTTTAGAACTTTACAGTAGCCAAGTCGAAACCCGAACATCTCATTGGTCCGTCATCCTGCCGGAAAAAGCTTCCTCTTGCACAAAGTTAAATATTTCTGTCTCCGTAAGGAAGCGCACAGGAAATCTTGATACCCTCTAGCTTTATAAAATGATATTCCTACAGAACAAATCTAAGCGAAACTTTCATAATCATGCAAAACGCGCAACGGCACTATTCGTAACCGAATTTGACGGAGTTTAATCAACACACTCGAACGGATATGTGGGGCAACTACTCAAAATTTTATGTTATGCAATGATTATCTTCGCCGGTAAAACACAGGCCTACGTTCAAGGGCTGAAGACAAATAAACGTGTGTAAGTGATTAGCAAAGACCGCACTAACTCCCTAGAGCAGAAAGCAAAATTCACGTTGACGTTCAACTACAGAACATATCCAAATCTGGAATATATAATTGTTCTCCTATCCAGAACGATTCAAACCTAAACACATGCCCTGGTCGCGCAATGTGAAGGGCAAGGATCAGTAGTAGGCAAAGTAACACACAGACTCGTCCCTCCTAACAACCGGTTTTGCTTCAGCCGGATGAGGGCATTAATGCTGAGCGTCGAGATTGCGAATGCAATTTTCCCTCTAAGCCCTCTGAAAGCATTTGGCTTCGCTTAATAATCCCTTATGCCGACCTTACAAATCCCGGTTTTTCTGCCACAGGCCACATCTCGCTGCCCCGTAAGTAGGTCACGTTCCTACGAATCATGTAGATGACGGAGACTGTTATCGTTACTTTAGAGCACACTTCTAACGTTGTTCAACTTTTACTGCGTAAGTCAGTGTATTTTACCAGAAAGTCAAATGCAGCAGTCGCACTGACTAGTCAGAAAGGCTTCACAATCTGAACAGAAAGTTCATATAAATATGTGCCAGAATGAGTTCACTGTTGAGTAATTATATCAGAACTTCAAGGTCTGTCTACAGGAATCGGATGTGACTTTCCGGTCTGCTAGTTTTCCAGGTTCGTTTAAGCCTCTTACATCTGCATAATTGTCACGCCCCATATGACTTTGTTCTTCCTAAGTTCGTTCCAGTTAGCCACAATGTCAATGTAAGGACTTCCTGCTTTAATAAATAATTACAACCGGAAGGAGGTGTTTATTGTGTTCTCCGACACACATGTAAGTGGTCTGCCATATTTTCAGGTAAATATTTTGCTGCGCTACTCTCTAGTTATTAATTTTGTTAACGTCATTATTAGGGTTTAATAGACATCGAGATTTACCCTACAGGTCTTCTTCTTTACGGTGCTTGCAAAGAAGGAAATAATTGAATGTCTAGAAATTACTTGGGATTCAAACTTAGAGTAATATGACATACGTGAAGGCATTTATTTACGAGGCTGACAATTAGCATAAGTGAAAAATATTTGTCATTTGCTCCAACTAACTCAACAGTGACAAACTTTTATTGAGAATTATCAAGTATTCCCAAACGACATATTCATCAAAATGATACATCCACAGAGTGCGGATAATTCTTCTTTATTCACAGTAAATGCAAAGCACAGACGGGAAAAACCATTTCCGCCCTGTTAACTGTCATCAAGCATTTATTTCCCAATCCCAGAAATTATTTTAACCGTTAAAGGCAATAAGCGAGGAGACTTTGTGCTGCGAAACAGATAGCGACGGTGAACGTATGAAAACGAACTTCCAGGCTACCTGGCCAAGGATATTTTTAAGGTCGACTTAGGAAAGACCCATAACTGTCTCGCCCGTGGACTGATTGATTCATAGTTAGCCTGTCTACCGACGGTCATTGACTATTGAAACTGTCCGCAACGCCTCACTACACAGAGCAAGAACTTTATTGACTGCGAATCCACCATAGTACACAAAACTTGACATCAGCTCCGACATTTCGGTGGACATACCTGTTGGCTGGTCTGTCGGTCAATGCTGCCTTAGGCAACGATAACTATCGATGATGTAAAACTTAATGACTTACGTGTTGCTGATTTAATGTGTCACAACCACCGCGGATATAACATCACGGGCACTCTGCGAAACATTATTGGTGGTCATCGTACGTTCACAGTTAGTCTATTATCGGAAACTTAAGTATCTTTTTTTCTTTTTGTGGGCCTCGTTCGACAGGAGGCAAAACGGCATTGGCATATGTATGGAAGGACACCGCAAAAAACATTTTTAAGTACCTGCCTAATTCCCAAGAACAGTTTTTTTCCTCTTTCGACAAATAAAGCATAAACGATGTGTCCTGCATGCATAATCGAAAAATGGACCAATTTAATTATAAAATACTCGTGAAAAATGACTATAACGCCGTCTTTGTGCCAGAAACGTATAGACAACAGACCGCCGAATTCAGGTGTGTACGAGTGTGGAAAGGTCTTTATTCATCCCTTCCCTTTCAAGAAGACTGTATACAGACTGATAGATAGTAGTTTAACTGGCTATACCTTATGAGAAACCTATTTTCCAATTAAGGATGATTTTCATTACTAATGAACTTCGTAGTCACGAAAGTAAGCCAAAACAACGTTTCCAGACAAAATCCGTGCACGTCTATTTTTTACCTATCAAGATCCCACGGGCTAAATTATCGGAACGCCTAACTATCTTTACAAATGCTCAGGGAGACTATTTCGGATTCATTTGGTAGAAAATCAAGTCTGCGGCGAATTTTTGCCTCGAAGAAATGGTATATTTTGGTCTTCAAAAGCGGTTGGAATTCTCAAATATTTTTAAACACTATTGGCAGTCACAAATGTACTTATGTGTTATAATCTCTTCGCTGCATACTCTCTTGGCGAGAAAAGCACGCATATCTGCGAACTATAAGGAAGACCTTATGTACACTTGAGATAAATATGCACAACGATGTGTACTTCATAAATAGCAATAACTGACGCGCAGACAGGATGCTTTGCGAATGGACATTTCAAGGTTTCAAAGCCCTACATTTGCCAACCTTATTCAAATCCAAATAACCATTTTTTTCAAGTGGAAGGTTTGAAAAAGATGTCGTTTGCTATTAATTGAATGTAATAAGCAATGCTGGTGTATTTGTTTCTTATAAATCATAAAAAAACAGAGGCATATGGGAGCCGCGGTTAAGACTGGAAACAATGCGCCTGTAAACTTCCAACCTAATATTTGAAGCTTAACAGTAACTTTTGCGTTAATCCTCACAATAGTGCTGATCCTTAAGCCTAGCCTTTACACCGTCCCCGATATACTCGCTGGTATAAAGTTTAGACTATCTCTAACCTTAATCTTGGAAGTAGGCAAGGTATAAAGCTCAAGTAGCAGGTCAATTGTAGCATTTGTCTTGCGACCAGAACTATGTTCCCCTAACCGCAGAGCGTCTTCGCAATCTGCCACTTGGCAAGCCGTAACGAAACGCCCAAATAGAATAAGCTAGCAGACTTTAGGTGTCACGACTATGTGCGGCCACAAACCATAGTGTTTCCAAATGTATTTACAGACACGGACGCATAGAAAAGGAGTGGGAAGATTCAAAATAACTACGTAATCATATGTTATTGGGCGTGGACTTTGCGGACGACCCAAAAGTGGTGCATTCAAAAGCTGACATTCTGGCATAATTGAATATCGTTGGATTGTCCTGCACGATAAACGCTTTTATACCCTTAACCTAAGTAACAAAACAACCAAAAACACATTTTAGAATTTTAGTTAATCTTTTCTGTGTTAAACCAGCTATCGTGCTTTTGTCTATTTTTGAAGTGGCTGTACAGTCAAACCGCCCAAATATCCTTCCAAAAGGTGGGTATCCACCAGGCTGACACCTTGTGATGTCCTGTCTGGCCTAGTGAATGCCTGTTATGCGACAGATGCCGAGGACGCAGGCTGCATTTTGTCCGTGGAGTCAAAGGATCGAAAAAAATCTCTTATGTTGACGCGTACTCTCGTCAACAGACGCTGTCCTGTGCGTCTAGACAAGTTCGTTCTCTTTTCGCAGAGGTTCTCATGGTCCATTTGTTGCCAGATTGTAAGGTGATGCCGTGCATCCAGACAAGTAAAATGTCGTCGACACTAGTAATGGGGTGCTCTTCTCATGACTTCGATGTAATAAGGTCATCACGGTCGGCCACAGACCTGCCTCTGACCACGAAATCCTTAACGTTCACACTCAAGTCTATCTCTTATCCCTTTTTTCATCCTTGTAGGAGGGTTCCCCAACCACCAAATTAAGTATTTATGCATATCCAGCGTCAAGGAGATCATAATGTAGATTTCTGACACAGTTGCCGCCATTTATCGGCCTTACCCACGTCTTAGGCATGGTTTGCCGTAGATGTGACCCCTGGTTGTGTAGTCATTGGGTCTCAACTGAAGCCCCATGGGTTCCAAACACTCTTCTTCGCGTAATCAGATTTTAAAGGCGCACTTTAGCATAGTGCAACATTCAGAAGCATCAGTGATAAGTGGACGAAATTGTGACCAAACGTGTGTCTGGAAACAAATGGACTATTTATTTATTTATTTATTGAAACATGTGTGTTGAGCCCAGTTGGCGACGGCTACCGAGCTGACAATCGCCATACCAGTCTCCCTCGTTTCCGAGGGGTATTTATTCTAACTTGCTTTGGTTGCCGCTATATGACTGCCTCTCCAGAAGTCTGTCAGGCAAAGCAGAAAGCCCTAGTATGTCGCCAAATAAGGTCGGTTAAACAGGACTTTCACAGAGGCTGAGTATTTACCAAAGTTGTTGTTAAAAGAAAAATTCATGTTCTGGGACCTTGAGGAGGTAAATGGGACAATTTTATAAATCTCATTTTTGCTATTTTGACTCTTCAAAAGCATTAAGACGCATAAAAAGATGATCTTGCAAACAGCTGATCTGCGCCGAAATTTGTAACGTTTATCAACGCTACGGTGACTGCATTCGTTATTTCGACAGTCCCAAACACACCATCATCCCCGTGCTCTACAGACTTCGACTAGGTGGCTTTAGATGAAATCACCAATTTTTGCACTTCCCTTTTTCTTTTGGAAATGGAATAAAACGACCGCTCTTGGGATGCGCTAGTGAGTTCATAATCATGCAAAAAAGCAAATATCAGCCGAGCACCGGTGTTTGCACCACGTATAATTTAGAGAGTCCGTGAAACTAAGCACATGCCTTCGGCTGCCAACTATGTCTGCCCAAACTGTGGGGGGAATAGAAACCGCGCTAATTTATGCTTTAAACTATCTAAGACCCTTGAATCCCCTCTAGTTCAAATCCCACCATCTTTTCGTATAAATCCAACAGGTGTTTTGACTCATAAAATATTAACCAAAATTCTGAAATGCGGTTTTATTTCGGAAAAGATCACTTAGGTATGGTTGTAAAATTGGTCACCATGCAGCTTTAAGTATTCAATTGCCGTAGAATGCCGATTTTCTAGCGAACTTCTTTTTAGTTGCATACAAAAGCAGCAGTCTTTGGAAAATGACTGTTTATGTATCATGAATTTTTCTCATTGGTTTTTGATGCCCTTAAAAATTGAATTGTATTTCATGGAAAACAGGCATAAAGGAATTCATTCCTGTTTTCAATTGGTAGACTTTTACGTTTTCTTCCAGTTTTATACTCGAAGAAGAGATATAATTCAGTTTTAAATAATATTTATAATTCCCGAGTAATTTTGCATCCGACTTGCCCTTAAATTTGCATTTAGGGTTTACAAACTACAAACCACGTATTTTGCGCGTACGGAAAACCGCACATTTTTCTGCGTTATTTAGAGGGGACCATAAGGGGGTAATAAAATTTAGGAGTGAATTTGACCCATGTTGTACACTTTACAGGACACTTAAGCAAATGCAGAGAAACGATGTGTTAGGAACGAGTATTTCACGGTTTAAAAAAATCTCATAATAAGAAAGTTTGAAAACCGAAACGTTCTCCTCTAATTATGGTTTATGCTCAAACCTAGCGCATCTAAGTCTAGTGAGTAATGTGGGGACCCGGCCGTATATCGCGCGCATAGATATGCTGTTTCAGCTTTCAACCCTTGCGCCGGAATCCATCTATGGTCTTCTTGACATCATCTTGCCACGTCAGTCAGGTTGTTAAGCAAGGAGAGGGTGCGGCAGATGCTGCTTAAGTCGGCTTTATTACAAACTAATTCAAGCGCAGGTTGCCGATATACGCATGCTCCTCCAGGTTCGCTCTGGGCGTCGGCGTTTGCGATGATTGATCTGCCGGCATCGGGCTGTTCGTGTATATTAATGCCACTGAAATCATATCTATGACAATACTGAACATTGTGTCTTAGCTGGTAAAATGTATTTGTGATAATATCACACTGAGCGTACATCTTATTATGTCTAGTTTGGGATCCCGAAGTTGTTGGGACATGCGGGGAGATAAAATTGTTCAAAAGTCAAGTTTATATGAATCACTGAAGCAAGTCAAGAGGCATACAATGAGTCCTAGAGGTCATGTAACTACATGGGCTTTGCTAAGAGCAGATTCATCCAAATGCTGATCTTGGTTGAGCTGTCATTTCTAACCATATTCAGTGTTTTCTGTACTGTTCTGCGCCATATTCTACCAAAAGAGATTCTTGAATACGGCTCCCCTTGCTAAACGATTTCCCGAACTGTTGATTATTTTGCGTTCCGTGTTCAGCCTGTCCAGTCTGATAAACCAGAAATCAGCTTTATTTCCTAAAACCTCCAGATTCTTTTAAAGCTCTATTTTAAGCTTTCATCGGTTCCGCTCCACACTGATAATTCTAGACCATACAATGGGCGCCTAATAGACAGGCGTGCTAGTAATATGGTTATTAACCACTCATTTAAAAATAGAATCAGTTCCAATTTTGAGTGATAGTTTGGATCATGACTCTATATGTCGCAAAAAATCTGCATCCTAAGTAATAACTAAAAACATTTCACTGTGTTTCGATTGAAATTTTTGAAATTCTTCCTAGCAAAGTACCGTCTTTCCAGTAACGGGTTGTAACTCTGTCCTACGACCTCACAGTTCGCATTCCTAGGGAAATCATCTTTAACAAAATTCGCAGACTCGTTTATCACCTTCTGCTTTGCGCTCTTACTACGCCACTGAGACCTAATCGGACGACCTATAGATGCCCGTATTTTTACTTTTATTCTTTAATACTTTCCAGTACTCTTCCCGCTTCGATTAAAAGGAATATATATTTAAAATGCGTTCTTTTGATACTCTCTCATGTTACTAATTTCATGTATGCTCTTATAGTCGATATCACGGCACAAAGTCATTCAACATTAATTTAAGAATTTACTAACCAAATTCAAAAAAATCTATTTATACCCATAATTATTCAATAAGCATTGCTACGTTATTCCTTATTATGTGCCATAATTTCCGGTAAGTCAAAATTGCGAACTACCATATCATGCGCGACATCCGAGTTGAAAAGATCGGAAATAAAACAAAGTCTTGCTTTGTCACCAGAATAATCGCAACGTCTTTGTAAACACAGTTATTACATCAACATAAATTTCTTTAACTGGGAGGTCATCTGGCCAAAGGCTTTGGAATAAGGCTTTAAAAAACAAATTGCACTCCTTCCTTCTCATTCATCTTTTTAGACATTGTCCCACAAAAATGTGCATCAGTTAGGGCTAAAAACGTTCTTGCTCATTGGAACACAAGATATACCATATGATTTAGAAAAATAGTTTTCAGTTTATAAGCAGTTACATTTCCCAAACTAAAACCAGGAAACATTAGAAGTACATTACTCAAATCGATAAGTTTTTGAATCCTGTGCAAAGTAGTGTTCCACTTGCAAAAGGAGGTGGCGGGCATACTGAAACGCTCTAGTAAACGTCGGAATCTCGACTGATAGAGCAGGCCATAAAATCTAACTGGTCTGTTCATCAGTCCCTAAAGTGAATAAAAAATATGGGGCGTTTTCGGCTGAAAACCTTGCATAAAAAAGTAAAATAAATGAAATGTTAAGATCGTTTTGACTTGCCAGTGTTTGCTCTGATAGTAATTCTATAACTGTGCCTTTTGAAGATCAAGGTCATTTTGGAATATGAGGGGACATTCAGAGAATCTGGAGAAGCAAACAAAGAGTTAATATATAGTAGGTGGGCTAACTCATGAAATGTCAGCCGAAATTTTGAAATATGTTCTCGGTTCGAAAAGATTAATAAAGTAGGGTTGTAAAACGTATTAGCCTGCAATTTTATTTTATAATAATTTTGTTGCCTCAGGATGCGGGTTTTTAAGCGAACCTATTCCCCTCACTGCAAAAAATGACAACTTAAGTAGCATGAAAGTTTCCCATTGATTTTCGATGCCCTTAAACGTTAAATTATATTCCTTAAAAACCATGCATAAAAGCACTCATTCTTTTAATTGTTCGGTAGATATTTACGTCTTCTTTCGATTTCATCCTTAAAGGAGGATAATAATTTGGTTCTAAAAACTTTTCTAAATCCGGAAATATTTTGAGCCCGACCTGCTGTTACACTTGTATTCAGGGTTTCCTAACTACAAGCTGTATATTTTCCGTGTACGGAAAGACATATATTTCTCTACGGCATTAGGAGGACATCATATGGGTTTTATAAAATTAAACAGTGGATTTGAGCAATATTGTTAATTTTTTAAGCCACATGTGTAAATGCGGATACATGAAGTTTTATTATCGGCCACTTCACGGTATTAAAAATCTCATAATTAGAAACTTTTTGAAACCGATTTATACTTCTTCTTCGAGTATACAAATGAAAGAAGACGTAATTTCCGACCGAATAAATAAAATAATGAATATTTTTATGCATTTTGTTCATTAAATATAATTGAACTCTTAAGGGCATTAAACATTCATGTAAAAGGGCATGATAATTATGTAGTCATTTTTTCAGAGTATAGATCTTGCCTGCAGTCGGAAATAAATTCATCCGACAGACGGAACCCCGATGCGACTTGGGCGTTATAGAATTATTCTGCAGGCTGATTAGTTTTACAACCCTATTTAAATAATCTTTTCAAAACAAGAACGCATTTTGAAATTTCGTTTCACCTTTCATGAGTTAGCCCACCTACCGTATATGGTAATTATAATGTATTGGCATTTATAAAACACTGTTGAAAAAGTTCTAAACTACAGGTCTGCTATTCACTCGTTATGTCTATCACTGAACTACTTTTTGCTCAAAAGTACCTAGCTGGACTTCACCCATACTGTGCATTTAAGCAAAACGGCATACCGCACGCTGCGTCCACTCAACAGAATGGAGCAACTCTGAAATGGGTATTGGAATGCATGGCTAATTCAACGGTGAAGAAATTTATACGCAAGTGCCGCTGCCTCCGCATTACCGAATATAAAATTCACAAGGATTGTTAATCTCACAGAGGTAATGAAGTTGATCAAACAGAAAGCATTTGTGCTGTTACATATGAAATGCTCAAACATTCCCGCATCCAATGCCTCTAATAGAATTGAACTTGCATCTTAAGAAATTGTAGCTTGGAGAATATTTGGCTCACTAAGACAAATTTACTGTTTGAAACAAACACCATATTCGATTTGATATCTCTTGTGAATCCTTCCAAGATAACTTCAGATTGCTGACTTAAATATGAGGACTTACGAAATTGGTTTAAACCGAGTGACTGGGAGGTTAACTGATGAAATCTCATTATCAACTGGGAAGGCCAGAACTGATGGTTAAGGTAGACCGCAGCAAAGAGCTCTGTTAAAAAATGTAATGCTGCTGCCCATATTACTGTCAGAAAAAATAGGGAACAACGGCAAAAATGTTTATTACTATTACCTACGAAACACTAAATACAATAGCCAGAAATTGCGTCATTACATTTATATTGCTGCACAATGTCTTTTCTAAAAAAACATTTCAAGTCCCTCTTTAACCGTCTACATACAGTCCCCGCCCGACTTCATGACATGTCATCTGAAAGTCTCAAATGAATTTCTGGTTAGGAAAGACTATTTAAGGATAACTGCAGTGTTAATTATTTTAGGACATTTTCCCAAAAAAAGTCCGGCACGCCAAAATGTCCGCTTTCAGATGGATTTCTTTCTTGTTAACTGAACTAACCGATCTCGGTAAAAAAAAGTTAGCAACTAAGCAGCGTTCATTTTCCTATTGATTTTCTATGGCTGTACAAATGCAAATAGATTTTACAGAAAAAAGATATAGACTATATACATTCTTGTTTTAACTACGGCGTAAATCACGTAGTTTTCATATCACGTCTTAGAAGAAATTCGATTCCTCAATAGCAGAACAGTGTTGAACTCAAGCTACCGTTGAATTTGCAGTAAGAGTTTTTGTCTTCTAGCTCTGTGCATTGCATCTGAAGAAAAATGCATACTTGTTAAAGTTATCAAGAAGATAATGCATAGCTTTCATAAAATGTCAAAACGGAAGTGCATAATCTTGTACATGTAATAAGAAGCATTCCTTAACGGATAGACGTGATTTTATTTAAATGAACATTTCAAGCGCTTAATAATCTCATACTTAAAAACATTTTAAACCAAATGATGCTATTTCGTCTTGTATTGTATGGTCAGGTGATGTGATTTGCTGGCAAATGTAATGAATAGAGAATATCTACGCTTATTCTTCTATAAAACACCTATGCACTTAAAAGGGCTTAGAAAATCATGAAAAATACCTAATAATTTCAGCCAAATTTCTGAGTGCAGTCATTACGGTTGACCAAAAAAGTGAATTTGGAAGCTGAAAGTCTGGCGTGCCTGAAATATCATGGCATTTGCCCTCAAGTAATCAACATTACAACTCCCCTTAATCAGTCCGTTTTAATGGAAAACGCATTCCTGCACTTTAGTTCAAATTTTGTTGGATTCACCAGTGACCGTACATTATGTCGTCATTTATACAGTGTAATTTAGAGTAAACACTGTGTTTTATTACCCTGTCTTACTCACTTCTCAGACACAAACAAGAGTTTAACTGTAATGCGATGAATGTTGGCATACTTGCTGAATGAACCGATAAATCTATACGCTGAATGGTTTAGTTCGGAACACGTAACGCCCGTTATTTATACGATTTACTGACCCTAGAAAATGAGTCTGAGTATTAAATTCGCTCGACTGAATATCTTAATAGAACTGCATCTTTTTCATCGACGTACTTCGACTGATTCGGTCACACATATTTTTAAACTTGAGCATCGACGTGGGACGTTAAATTTTTACGTCGTAAGAGGGAGCACCTTTCCTTATGTATAGCAATAGGCATGAAATGTTGCTAATGTCGAGCGGGCCATATATATCTTGTTGGCCTTTTGGTTATCAGGGACCTACGTTTCAGCCTCTTCTCTTCTTTTTTTCTTGCGCAGCCTCACATTTGCACTTAAATATTCGTATTCATATGCGCCAGGACAGTCAAAATCTTGCCCGACTTTTATTTTTGTCACAACCTTCTGCGCGTACGTCAACAAACGCCAGACAGACCCAACCGCCGAGGTCTTATCTCTGTCGTATATCAAGCTTTTAAATATATGTTGCTGAAAAAGTAAAGGTTGCTGAATAAGTGTGACATTTGTGAGGCGCCTGACATCGAACTTCTTCTCTACCCTGCTCGTAGACCTGATTTTCTTAATTTTGGACAGGACATCGGTCCCTACATAATTCATCGGCTGACTGGATTTGTGCGCTTTGCGAGCCACTGGCTGCCCGAAGATACCCTATAGTTTCCGGTTAACCCGGCAAATTTCATGATCATTAACAACACAAAGTTCCTGAAGTTTGCATAAGATTAATCGTGAATACCGTTTGGCGGAAACTCCATTCACTGTGTGTAAACAAAGATTTTTAGGAGTCCAGACTGCCAAAATGTCTCAAAATATAAAATAATGGGAAGCAATGAATCTGAGCTAAATCCCTAAAGACAATGATCACGAGTATCTGAACCTCTTGTTTGTTACGTTATTTGCATTATTTTACATGTTATAGGTGCCTGCTTACTTAAAAATAGTCTTCATATACGAAAGCTTTGTAAATGGTGGTTCTAGAATGAAAAGGGATTAGCTTTAGGATGAAAAACTGCCCAAATACGGATTTAAGTTTCACGATATCTTGCAAGCGTAAAAGCAAAGTATGGGGAGTGTGTGATATCAGGAAAATTATGCATTTAAATATATTTAATACTGAACAGCAGTATGACAGAAAACTAATTTTATATGCTGCGCTTTAGAAGATGAAGATGCGATCACTGCTGCGCTTTAAAATATTTAAGAACTTTTTACGTATGTTCTGTGTGAAGATACGTAAGGCTTGGTGATTGCAAAGCGTGGACGATTTTTTTTAAATGGGACTCTTTATGCCTAAGCATAATATGACTTTGAAATTGGGAGTCAGTATTCAAGGCACCGAGAAACAATATTGTAAGAACGAAAATGGCGTCCTCATGAGAGTTGTCATCGTTTAAGTGTAAAGTTTAAATACAATGTTTTTGTTGTTATGACAGCATCCAAAAATAATTCCGTGCACTGTTCAGGTAAAAACAGTTGTTTCAAAAAGTTACAATCGATTATGAACAGGTTCGTGTTCCTTTGACGAATCTAAGACTGATTCGATAGATAATAAGCCCTAGATGAACAAAACACAGAACAATCTGGTTACGTTTGGGACATGGAGATTTACATTTTAGGTCTAGTTGGAAATGTCGCGAAATGGGACCAAAATGTCACCGTTGACCAAAAGACCACTAAGATGATATGTGAGAGTGACATTTCCATTTAATGCGTCAGAACTTACCACTGCCAAAACGGTAAATTTGCTTTCCTACACAAACATACAAATCGACGGATGTGCAGGCCTAAAATACAAGTGATGTCTTAGATGCCCTTAACTGACGCAAAATAATGTGCATTAGGTTAGCCACCATGTATATTTTGGAGACTTTTGGAAAGTATTGGTTAACATACCGTGCTCACGTTTGTGCGTTCATTTTTTCGCGAATTATTCATTTAACGGACTTATAATTCAGAGGCAAATATAATTCACACTATTATTACCCGTCCACTAAGTGGCATTTATTCTGCAAATGTAACAAATAGAGCTGCAATCCATTTATACACATAAGTAACCAGTAGGACACGCATTGTATTACGAGGACAAGGCCGTACAAAGAGACATGCCTTTCACCGCACGCTAATTTGCATTATTTTATGGGGACTTAATTAGCATGTTTGATAACGCAAATTTTTATATATGATGTCAGGATACAAAATGCCCGTCACCAAATTTTTTTGTTAGGTTAACATGAACCGCTTTGGAAACCCAAACCTCATGTGGCCAGGATTGGGTGAAAGATCCCAAACCCACATGACCAGACAAAGGTGTCTGTCTAATGGGTGAAAGGTGCTAATAGGCCTTTTTTGGGCGGGGCCTTGTTTGCATAGAGGAATGGCATTAAAAGTATTGATATAGGTAAGTCGTTTTTCGGGCGGCAAAGTTTCAATGCATTGGCATATAGCAGCCAAAATTAAGCAGGGCAATTTAAAAATAATCATTAGGTGCCTTTCATGATTGCTTCTTAACTCACTTAGCTGAGTTCATTGTAGATAACGCACCAGACTATCTACACTAGATGACTCAACCTTGTACGATAAAACACGAAAACGAAATAATCGTATCTGACTAAAACCCACTTAAATAAGCGTAGTAGGTATACTCTGTATGCCGCAAATGCTTGGGGGCCTTCATCCACTCCTTATCTAGTACGCAAAGAAGAAAACGTCGACTACTTGTGTAGTTTTTATACTCATTTCCATTTTACCGCAAGGTCATGCCCCCGAATTTTCGGCAAACATAGAAGCGTGTAACCAGAAAATATAGGTTATTTGCTACTGTTTTGATTTGCCGGTGAGATAGAGCACAAAATATTTAAGTATGCACTTGAATTTTTCTCTACTTCACAGGACAGTTCCATTCTTAGAACTCATTTCGCTTTAGCTTTTTCATACTGCTACTGGTACGATTTAAGTGCCTGCTAAGTTAATAAAGGTCACTTTTTAACCATTTGTATTTGAAATTACTCTAAAAGAGTTAAATCATTTGTAGGTCTTGACTATACTTAGCTTGGTAACCTAAAGAATTCAAGGCATAGGAATTCTCCACAATCGGTGACTTTTCAAAGCACGCCTGAAAGACCCAGGTTCACTTCCGACGAAGCAAACTCAAGAGTGGTTTTCCGTTAGTAAGAAACTATGGCGTCAGTCTGACCGTTAAACATCTTGAGTACCGCGTCAACGGAATTTTCAGCCCGAATTTAAGTGGTCTTTCTTTTTAGCTTGCGTAAATGATGAAAAAACATCTAAGTTACTGTAACGGCAGAATGATCATCTAAACAAGCGTCCATTGAGAAGAACTTGTAGGAGGAGACTTCAGTGCACGCTTAATCAAGCCAGTTCACGAAACAGACCCCAAACTCAGTACATTTTGTGAATGACGACAAATAAAACGACAGCTTACTCGCACTGCTTAATTAAGCCTCCAGTTAGATGTTGAGCCTTTCAAACAGGCGGGATTGTATTGCAAGACTCTGGTTAAAATTAAAGTTGTAATAAGGTAGCTATAAACTTCCGCGAATATCTTAACGCATGAAAAGTTCGCGATAGATATATTTGCTTCAACTTCCTTCTCCGCCAATCCGAACGTTCTGTGTTCTCGAAGTAAACTTTGCAATGTCGTAGATGGCACATACTCTTTCGAATCCGTCCAGTTTCTAATTCCGCTAGTGGTACCAGTAAACTAACGCCACGCAAAGCCCAGGGCGATAACCTGCTGCGTTTAGACAACAGCGACCTGTGACTGATATCTTAAGCGTTTGACGTACACAACTGATGAACCGACTGTCACTTGTCAGGTAAAGATGGTCGTCAGAAGTATAACATGCCAAACCTTCGTTATTTGCTTGACAATCCTTCGCTGTTCAACGGGCGTCATAGTGGCAGCTACAGATTGCCCAGGCGATTATTATTCGCTTCTGCTAGGACAAGAAAAAAAACTCGGAACAGCTGTTTCTCCTGGTTGCAGTTTGGCTTTCAACCCACGCCGTAATTATGCGGGCCGTAATTTTTGACCTCACAGCTTAACTTGATGAGCCCATCTTACGAATTCTGCCGGAGTTCTTTTTCCAGCACTAAGAACCAGTAGG
The DNA here is from genome assembly GCA_902702965.1 of Spirometra erinaceieuropaei. NCBI lineage: Eukaryota > Metazoa > Platyhelminthes > Cestoda > Diphyllobothriidea > Diphyllobothriidae > Spirometra > Spirometra erinaceieuropaei. Next base: position 214,833 of record CACRXP010000024.1, read on the forward strand.
GTTTGCCAGATGTTTAAACTGGCCTATAAAGGCTAGGTCTCCAGAAGCCTTTTTACGGCCTCTTAGTAGACACAAACAGCCATTGCATGCTGTCTGTGTGAGGATTGTAAATTTAAGACACAGTATCGCCTGTGACAACGCGCATATATGCAGACGAGTCTGTAGTTGCTCTATACATTAATTAGCCTTCGCGCGGTCTTGGTCACTTAAATAAGTTTCTGAGAAAAAGATAGTCGTTTGAGTCGGTCATAATGGGTTTTGTTTTCTATTAAGCGACGTCAAATTGTGACCGGTTGTCTAAGAGCTATGTCTAGGCCGGTAATCACAAAATTAAAATGAGCTTATCGGAAAAACCCTCCAATGCACAGATGGCTTTCCGGAATTAAAAGTACCCTTCCGTTATCTGACATTATTCAGAATACAGAAAAACAACGTTAGGCTCAATAGGTTACTTAGTAGTTCTTTATACGAGCGCAAATGCTGTCTATGATTCGTTCCTCTTTGGTTTACTAAATAGCATGTACTGACTGGTTTATCTGAGCACTTCTTTTTTAATTTTTTTATTATGCAACGGCGCACACTTTTCTTGTAAAAATTAAATGCGCATCTCTTCCGGTCAAATGATTTCAGAACACCAATAAAATGATTCATATGGTTTTCCTGGGCAACGGCAACCACGTAATCTTAAAAGCGCGCAAACCTAAATCTGGACCTGGAGGTTAAGTCGATGAAACGCAAACTAATAATCACCTCATTCAAGTGAGAAGCTGACGGGCAATATGTTACGCTAATCTGGTCAGTTTTGGCGTGCCAACTAATGTCGAGGGCGTATTACGGCCACCGCTGCTGATCTAGCAGAGCGGAATTGAACAGGCAAGTTAACAGAAAACTGACAGGACATAGGTTCGAAAAAGTTGGGCGACATTTTCGTTATTGTTCCCTGAGTTTGCGCATTTTAGACTTCCGCAAGTGAGGAAGAGCGTGTACATGGATGTAGACGGGAATGTTCAAGAATGCATTGAGTTTAAGTTTCGAGCCTATACAAGTCAACAGCAGGTCTCTTTTTATCATTTCAGTGATCTCACTCCGTGTCAGTCGCATTGCCTAATAAGTGACTGTTCACTGAAATATGCCTGTTTGAATGCGCACTAAGCCAGTAACACCTGCGTCCGATTCTACGCTGAAAGCAGAGTCGTTACTTAAACGCCATCTTCACACACGTTTACTGTCCATTTAGTTGGTTGCCTTAATCTATTTGGACTAAAAGTGGTAGCAGCCGGTGATCCCAGGGAGCTGATGCATTTTTTCCCAATGTATATTTCTTTTTCCTTCCCAGGTGTTATCATGAGATCCCCCAGCTTGCAAGAATAGTGCATATGGAGTATGTTACACGATATTTTTTGATGTAACTTATCAGTCTTGCTATCATACGCTGGGTGCTTATATGTAACTAGCAGATTTGGCAACCAGAAATGGGATGGTAGGTACTGATTATCCAGTTCTCAATAGTTTTTTAATAGTCCGTTGGATCATGCATAAACAATCTTTTCAATTTAAATGGGCAAAATACTTTAGTTTTCCCTAGCACTACCAATACTGAACAGGGTTCTGCCAAAAGCAAGTGCTTAGTTTATTTACTAAAGTACACTTTCAGAAAGCATGCATTTTTCCATTTGAGACACACTTCACCATCTATTCGCTATATGCTATAACAATGCAATGGAAATTATTAATAATGAAAAAACCGGCTCGAACTTTTTTGCAAATGGGTGGGCTCGCTGTTTCCTAGGACTATTTTTCCAGTAAAGCGACAAGCAACTTTATTGAAATCAAGACTTTGACCTTCTCACAAGTACACAAAATTGCCAATACCTGTGTTGTTAGTACGGTAAATTATTGCACAATGCTATACTACTGGCTGCCTGTTGGCGGTTTGTGAATATTAAGCGGTTATTCCGCAGTAGCTAATGGATTTCAGCTCAAATATTCATATCAAATTTCGGACCATGCGTGAAAAGGCCTGTTTCGAAAGAGTTACTCCAAGTTCGCGCATTAATTTCCTCGGAAATTAAACAAGGCAAATTGAAACTGGAGTTCATATACCAGAAAACACACGAGGAAAGCTGGGGGACCTACTGACGAGCCGAACCCCTCGCAGCTGCGTCAGGCAGCGGCACAAGATCGGCGAAACACGCGTGTCTGGGCTTTTAGCTAATACCTGTGTTGTTAGTACGGTAAATTATTGGACATTTGAAGCTTTTCAAAATTTTTTCACGAAATATAACACAAATATCCTTTTTATTTGCGTTATTTATCACGCAAATTGGGATTATTGCCCTTGATTAAGCCTGCAAAACAGCCATAAACCTGTGCATTAGCATTTTTTGCCCTTTAACTTACAGCGTGACTCAGTAGGTTTGGCCGGCATTCAGTTGCTGTCGCCATTAAATGATGTTACTTGTAGATAAATTAATATATTGTTTTTGTTGCCAAGTTCTAATAAACTGCAATTGCCAATTTGTCGACAAACCCGTGATTTTGTCAGCAAAGCATATACCCTACAGATTATCACAAAAGTACAATAGTCTGTCACTTTTATTAATGTGAATGTTGTAATATGACCGACCTCTATAAAAATAACTCCCTAAGATTCATAGAAATTATTAGCAATATCAGATTGTTTTAGCAGTTTCTTCAAATTGGCCTTCAAGAAGCCGTTTTCTTCTTTTCTGGCCGCTTTTATTATTACGCTTACATGTCGATATCACGCTAAAAATGGTCTCTCAAATCATCCTTCCGTCTGTAAGCACTCTGAAGTCTTTGGTATTCACACACTGTCGAACATAATAAGGAATGCTATCTGACATAAAATTTAAAAACTCAAATATACGCATGGGGTTAAATAAAGTAGAGCAGCCTATATAGAAATCGGGGGAAGTTACTCCGTTCAGAGTCTTGGACTTTGGAGAGAAAAGTGGGTCTATCCATTCACCTTAATTGACTAGAGCGGGAGGAGGAAAGACAAATTCGGCGGAGTGTCATGCCGGGATTCGGCATCTCGCGATTTCACTGAGTTAGAAGCTAATTAACTTAGACTCAGTAAGTTTTGATTTGACCAAACCATCAGTTAAGACGCTTTTCATCAAGCTCCAAAACAAACGGAAACAGTGAATAAGCACATACATGTGATAGTTGAGAACGCTTAATTCAGATGTTTCAAAGAATATAGATGCCAATAAGAAACAAAGAATAAATTCTTCTTGCGATTTGTTAGTTTAAATATACATTACATTTAGGGAAGGTTATGACGGTCCTAAACGTGTATTAAAGTAAATGTACATTTGAAATTTCCTCCGTTTTCTGAATAAAGTCCTGTAATCAAGATAAGACTTCGTTTTTTAGAAATAAATTGCATCGTATTAAGCTTTATGAACCCATTTGCATTACATATGTGCACCTTCAGTATTGAACATGCGCAGGGTGTAAAACGCATATGCCGAAAGACTTTTCTATCAAACATTTATATGAGCTTATATTTCTTCTGCATTAACATCCCCTGCACCTTTACGTTTTCATTAAACAACAGAATTAGAGGCTCAAATGTTCGACAGACCACCTAAAAATATGTAATCTTTAATACGAAACTTTGCTGCATCAACGTGTTGGGAGTTAGAAAGCCCTAAAATGCACTGATTATTCTTTATCCTAAAAGCCGTAGGAAACTATTCGCAGTTGTTCACAAAATCGCGTGGTTTTATGCATATAGTTTATTTTCTGATATGACAAT
>CACRXP010000024.1:250322-263495 GCA_902702965.1 Spirometra erinaceieuropaei
TGTAATTTATAAGGTCTCACATGACTACGCCACTGGATCATCATTTGATGGTAACAGCAGATACACCGGCCTTTAGTTGCGAAAGTCGACCCTGTGCGTACAGAAGAAACTCGGGCTAGCTCAGCATATATCATGACCAAAAGTCGGTTAATTGCATGGAGTTATTCGCGTCCTCCCCATGCTCCTAACTCTGCTCTTTCTGACCGTCACGGCCTCCTAATTAACTACTTTTTTATTCCCCTCTCCATATTTTCACACATTATTTAAGTATAAAGAATTCTTATCAATTTTCGTTGACACTTAAATGTTTTACTCGGCTCCGTTTTTCAAACAAACTTACCGGCATGAAGAGTAATTACCGAAATAAAACGCACTCCGACCAAATGGCCTTCTGAAGCTTTCCCTTGAAATAAAGACAAAGTCACCACGATTCAGCTTAAAGGAGCGTTGGTCATACCCTGATTAAGGATTATAACAGCGCAATGAGATGACGAAATACCTATTAACAAAGTTAATTCAAGCTCACAACTAATTTTGATTAAAATAACGCGTTTTAGAAAACAAAATGCAGTTAGGAAATTTCTTACTGATGTATTGGAATGACTGGTTTCTTGAATTTGAATCATGATAAATGGGGCCTAATCTGCGACTCCAGAAGCTTCCTGGGTTTATCCTTTATCATAGATTTTAGCAGCAAGAAAATCAAAGAAAAGCTGAAAGCAGGAGTATGACGCAAACCTATTTAGAACCACGCTTAGGACATATGCTATGCCTGCCCATGCTGAGTAATGACGACTGCGGGGCTAGTCTATTATCCCAGTCATAAATATGTCTACAAACGATTTATCTCAGTTGATTGTTAATTCATGGGAGTTTAAGTTTTATAATCAGGTTGAAATCGCTTGCGTAATTAACGTTATAAGGTTTTGGGACTCTGAGTGAGTCAGCCAGTGTGCAAATGAAGGGCGTACCCCACAGTTTGTAGGTAATTTCCATGTGGTATAAGACCACTGTGAAGCAAACTTAAATTAAAAACTTACAAGAAAGTAGATGGCATATGGAGAACGGAACCAATTTTAACCTGGTCGTCGCTTCTAGCCGCACCTTACTACACCGTCTAAGTTGCAAGGAGTATCATATTGCCATCTGAATGTCTAAACAATATCAATTCGACATATGACATATGCTATATAACTCATACGTTCTTCTTATAAATTTTATACTATGATAGTTTGAAAAGCGGTTTTTAGTCTAGTGGTAAGCACATAGCATGTAGTCGGAACGATTCATGATGTGATATACGTTGCGACCTTGGTCATAGATACATCGGACTTTTCAGTGATGACACTCATACAGACACCTAAGAAGTTAAGTTCGGCATCATCATCATCAGGCCTCTACAGTAATATAAGGGAGGGTAGAATAGCAAAAGTTAAGCATTCAATAAAAGACAATAATGGGGAAGGGGGTTGAAGGGCGTTTAGAGCTCATGGGTCAGATTCTAGTTTATTCTGGTGTATAAGAAGGGGAGGGGGAAGGTGCCTGAGGATTGAATGAATGCGTTTTCTTGGCTTTAAGCGCGAGCAGTCTGGAACTTATATAACCCTATATTCATAGGCCGGAGGATGCTCCTCACGTGAACTTAGAAGGACGCTGCTCGTGTTTTCCTGGACCGCAACCATTTCAGAGCTTTGTACTTCATTTTTGTATGATTAGTATCTACGGACATGCCTCTTCGCTTCTTGGGGTGTAATATCAGGTTTATACTTTTCCAAGATTAATCTGGAATACCTTAGTCACCTTTTTTGCTGAAGAGATACCAAGAAGTTGCTCTTTTTTAGCCGGCTGTTAAAATAAACAATTAACGTCTCTGTTCAACGTCTGGAATATTACAATTACTTACACCTAAACCATTTGCATTTGAATGAAAGGCAAAGCTTTCGGAGACGAAAGATTTGACCTCGCTTCCAGTTTTGCCAAGGCTGAAACCACAGGCGTAAGGCTCATCCAAGTTTTCAGGTTCATATGGTTAGGCAAGCGAATCAATTAATCACTATTTTAATAGATTTAAATTTTAAAAGCTGGCTAAATTTTTTCCGCATGTTGCAACAAAAATAAATCACATCTACCTTGGGATGCGAATAAATCGCATGCTATGATTCTGTTTTCCACAGCTCATCCTTTTGTTTTTGTCTAAAGAAAATGCAATTCTACACATCCGCAGTCATCACACGTTTGGTCCTCTACCGACGACAGTCAAACTGAGCCCAGTTGTCATTTCTGTTTGAACATTAGGCTTTCGTACAATTTTGAATGTCATGATTTTATCTTGATCATGTGTTGCGTCGAACGGAACTTTCAAATTAGAATCATATTTGCCACGGCACCAAGGTATTTTTGGAGACGGCAGCTTACCTAGCGACCAATCCATCAATTTTTATTGTGGTCAAACTGGAAAATCTGCTCAAAACGTATACATCAACATCGTTTAGCTGTGCGGAGACGCGACTTTCTATTCCACGTGGCCATGTGCACAGTGAACACTAGACACTGGACGCAAATTTGCATGGGAGAACACTCGCATTGTTGGCGCCTTTTCAATAAGGAGAGACGTGGAATTCCAGGAAGCAATGTACTCAGACGAGACATGCATCAACTGCTATATCGGTCTAGATGCCACGTACAAAATCGTTAAAGTCAAAATCAAAGTGACTCAACCGATCCCGAGGAGATGACAAATGCAGTTAACACTCATTTGCAAAGATTTTAGGCAATCAAAGGATCCTTTGTCAGACGCAGTACAGAAGTTAATTGTTTTTGCATACCCATAGTCTGAAGATGACCTGGGGGACCAGTCTCGAAAATTTGCACAATTAACTATGCTGTCTCCCAAATAATTTCAACTTCCTAAATAAAGTCTCATATATCCAAGTGGTGTTGTGACGAAGCAAACCGGCTTATTTTATAAATGTGGACAGATCAAAGGGTGATTTTTGACAAAGATCATAGGGTTTTACGAAAGTCAACCCAGCTTTCGGATATACATTATTGTTTGAAACCAATTTAGATGCATTAACATCTGTTATGTCAAGCATAGTCGATTAAAGAGTGATGTCCTGATACCAGATGAGCACTTAAACTGCTCGGAAGACATCATCTACCGTCTACGTTCTGCATGTCGTTTAATTTCAATGTGAAAAACAGGACCTTATAGCTCTGCGCTAAAAGCAATGCACAGAAGTTTGGCAACGCGCTCCGGTCAGTCTTTGTACACTGGGCTATGTGCGGACGTGCGAGAAAAGAATAATCGTCAATTTCTTTTTAGCGTAGCTTCTCAACACAAAGATGTGCTAAGACAAAAGTGGCGGCTTGGTCGAAATTGATATGTGATTCCTCATTGAACCCTAAAGCTTACGGCAGTCGCAAAATAAATTGCGTTTTGTGCTAAAGCAATAGCCACCCATATGATTCATTTTGATAACTCTAATGTACATCGACAGCTTTTAGAAAAGCTGATGAATGACCACATAAATGCGCTTTTTGCATGCGAAATTACTAAATACCATTTCGATTAATTTTACATGGTCAAACACTGTGCAGATAGTATCTTTATTTGTTACATTTTGCGCATGGGATAGTTGGCATTTTGACCTAAATCGGTGGATCTTCTATTCGTGATAGAATTAATCCCGTATGACAGTTAATTGGATTTCGATGTTTCTCGTCATTCAGATTAACTGTGATCATCTTTATAAAACTATTTGTCAAAAAGACTGGTCAGTTGCCCAGTTATGATTTTGAATGGCAAACAAATTCCAAAAAACTAGTGCTTACATCTAGTTGGAAACCTTTTTTATTTACAGGAAGGTAAAATCTGAAATTTACGGCAGTTTGCAGGCCTTCTCATGGACAGGAAAACCTGGACGAATGGTATATGTCCAACTCACTTCATTTTTTCCATTTATACTAATCGGAACGACAGCATTAAAATAAGCTGTTACAAGGGCGCATTTACGTAGCACAAGAATTCCTTGTTACCTTTGTCCGTTTTTGTTTTGTTATTTTTCTGGAGGCTATGCAACCGGCATAATGACCATAGACTGGGCCCGAAATACAATTGCACTATCTGCTTATTATCTGTTATGAAAGCCTACCAACAAAATTCTAACTGTATAAAGTTTTTACCAGAACGATTTCCGAGATATGTACACAGTTGCGCTACATTTACATCGGCCAACGAAACCTTTCAGACTCTGTTCATACACAACCGTGCACACATTGTTTCATCTGCTTTGATACCTTTGCCGATGTTAATGCGAGTGTGTTCGGCCTAACCAAGCCAAGAATAGACGGCACTGATGTAGGTTGTGAATATTTTATGCGTGGTACTCGAGTAAAGGTTTTACAGTCCGGAGAAAGAATCTGTTGCTGACGTTTGCGAGCAACGTCTGGTAAATTGTGGGAATAAACAGCTGCCTAAACCTAACGCATAGAGTCCGCAGTTTCCCTGCTCTTTCCTTTCAAAACGGGTAAGTCTTATTAATCGCGAGGTGATCGCCGAACCAGCAAACGCAGTTTTTGTTTTAGGTAAAAGATAGATGCATTGAGAGTGGGTAAATTGCGGAGCGTGTTAGGACATAATGGGACCTGCGTTATTCTACTAACAGCTCCAAATATCACAAAGCAAGGCTTCGAGTATGATAAAAGGATTCAACATCCTAAAAGACGTTTTCATTTGCTACCTTTGCGATCCACGAGGTATATCACATGGCTAAACGATTAAAGGTTGGCTTTTGAGCTTCCAAACAATGTGCTGCATCTGCATCACGTGAATTAGTGAATAACTTCCGCAAATCCGCATGGACTCAGATAGCCATCGAAGAATATAACCTTTTTGTTTTAAAAAAAATGGAAATTACCATCCCCCTAAACGAATGTGTCTATAATGTCTTCGTCTTGGAAGGCTTATATAAAAACTATAATAATAGTTAATTATTAAATGCAGACTCGTTAACAATTATTGAACGTCACAACGCCGATAGTAGTTTCTAAAAGGTCGTAAGAGTATGAGCTCTCTTGATACACGCGAGGTCTACTGTTCTACGGAACACTTACGGCGGTTTGCTTAATTCCGTTGACGCGCCAACACTGTGCACGCAGATACGACTGTGCATTAAAATATGTACCCATGACCACGGCTCAGCGGGCTGAGTTAGTTCATAAACCGATGACCCACCACTAGCAAGCGCTCGCCTGACTCGTAAAAAAGTACGCTCTCACAAGCGCAGCGTGCACTTCGGCAGTATGAGTGTTGGCTAACCGACGTACTGCGTCTTACCTCTTTTGCAAACGGCCCAGTAAGTCAAACTGGCCAAATTCACAAAACGGCTCTTCCTCATTGCTGGTCCTCAGAATACTGTTGATCCACGGAACCTAATTCTACTGCCTGTATTTGTGGAATACTGTCTAGGTTTGACGGGCAGGTTAGACAGTTTGAGTTCACGGGTCAGTATGTGGTAATGCAGAGGTTTCAGTGGATTTAGTCTATGAAAAATCGACCGTATTGTAGAAACGCCCATATTAAATCCGTATTTAAAGAATAACGCTCACAAAATTGTAGACACTTTTCGCTGTAGCTAGTTGCAAGTGAAGTTTTAAGCAGGGTAAACTTATATTTCTCTGGCAAAGGGGTTGGGGCAGATGGGCAGAAACGTTCGGTTCAAAATACATTTTGAAGGCATTGTCTCCAATTCGGAAAGCTCCATTCTTTATAATGCCATCTACAGTGATAGTCTCAGATTATTAGAAAATATAAAAATAGCCCATTATCTAAGCCGATAGGAGACGTAAGATCATGATAATTGGCTTTATTTTCAAAAGATTGGCCTAGACCTATAGGCTTCGAAGAAAGCTTAACAGGAATTCCTTTAAATTTGGATAAGGAAAAAAATACTATTGTGGATATGGCGCATTGCCTGTGAATATTTTAACTCTAAAATCATATTGGTTTACCAATAATCTCTGTATCTTCCAATGTTCCTTGGGAATCTTATAATCAATAAGATTATTTTTCGGAAAATATCATGGTCATACGTCTGGTCTGACCGCAGAAAAGCAAATATTCCCTTGCTAGCAAGTTTATTGTTCAGTGTGAAACTTGCGAATTTTTCTAATTAAGGTTACCCTTTATTGTGTTTTCTTCAAACAGGCTAATTAGGTTTGGCGATATCGAAGACCATGTAATCTTTTTTGCGTTTTATGGCGCAAACACGGGGGACAATATTCACAATGCCGTGCGAATTAGTTCTTGACGCAATAAGGGTGTAAACATTAGAACTTGCTAGGGGACACGCCAGTAAAAATATTACTATTGGGCTTTAGGCAACAGAAAACGCCATCGACCTATGACGTACTATGAAAATATTCTCGAAAACCTAGTGCTACGTGTTTCGTTAGTTGACAGTAGAGCGTCAGCTCTCTTTATTTGTATGAAACCCAATGTACAGGACACAATTATTTATGTTCAGGGAGCTGTCGAAGTTCCCTGTATTGTTTTTTGTGGGAATTTCTATCTGGCCTAATATGCATATGTATGGCACTGTGTTGACATCTTCAACTTATTCTTCAAAATACCAAAATAAATCATTCGTAATTTCCTTAGGGAATGGACGGCGAGTGCATGAACTTGTACAGGTCGTCGAGAAATTTGGGGCCGGGGCAATCTCAGAACGGAACAGCCAACATCGGAAATGTGGTATTCAGATGCCAACTGCATTAAGAGTTTGCTCAATATTCCTGCAGTAATAAAATATAAAAAGATGAGGACTCGGCGGCCAAAAAGAACTGACGAAAACAATGTAGGCAGTTGCCTATGCAAAACTCTGCCAACGGAGAAAAGGTGGGTCACCAGACCAGACAATCTCAACCGAGGATAAGCCACCTGCGTGGAGGCGATGACGTTTGCAGCTTTCAAGCCGGCCAAATTTAGACTCACAAGCAAAACTGCAAGTCGACTTGTCATTGGTGAAATTAAAGGTTTAAAACCATTGCGGAATACAGGTTAAATACACAAAGAACAAAGAGTCTCCCTTAGTAATGTGACAGTTTGCTTGGCCACGGTCGACACAGCATCTTCTCAGAATACTCCTGCGGTCGGGAAATTAAAAAAACCGGGTTACTTCGCATTTTGTAAGCTTGCTTAATGCTGCGAAAAACTAAGCACCTAACAAAACGTTATCAGGACCAATAGTGATATCATTTGGATTTTAATATAAGTGCTTTGAAAAAAAATGCACAAGAAAGAAAGGAATGCAAAAAACAGTCTGATGATTAAAACGAGCTTTCTTATTGGCTCACATGTAGTGCGAGGTACAAAAATATGGAATATCCGTCATAAATGCAAATTTGTTTGTTGGTAGAACGAACACTCCACAACAGGCTACGCACTGGTAAAAGCCGAATTTTGATATTGTAGCCTAAACACTTTTATGATTGGATCCGTTCATGCGTGGGCAATCCTCTCACGAAAACGATTTTTGGACGACATGAAAATTTGATCGTCGTTGCAGCGATTTCCACCGTGTGCCCCACAGCAAGGTGAGAGCGGATACGGTGACTTGCGCGCAAATTAGTTTATAGCGAGAGTACAGTTGCGCAGTATTTCGCATTCTCCCTCTTCGCCTCGACCCAGTGTCAAAACAAAATCAATAAGACCAGAGGCGGGGGAGGGAGCAGGAAGCTGGCGCGGCCGGACCCACACCTAGGCGTGCCACCACACTCTTGGTCCACAACAAGCACTTGGCCAGGATTTTAATTAACAACAGCACCATAACGGGTTAGGAAGACAACGAGGAAGACTGGGCAAACGCGCACGCGACCTGTGTACCCAGTGGGAGCGCAAGTGCATCTTCCGGCAGAGAACCAGGGATCAGTGAGCTACCAGCGCACACCGGGCTGCGAGGGCCATGGCTTACTGCTCATCACATTCAGATGCTCACAATTCTCGAGGTCCAGAAAAGTAACACGCGGCCATGCATTTTGCTCGAGCCATCATCCTTCGAAATCTGGGACGTTGACGCTCTAGGCACTGGTTCGCCTGTTTTTCTGCGATGAATTTGCAAGTGGCCGAACAAGCCGATGTGTGAGGATGGTGTACGAGGACAGTGTAGGCAAGATTGGTCGGGAGTGTCAGCGTCGGCTCCAGTGGTAATGGTAATAGTAGTGGTGGTGGAGGAGGAGGAGGAGGAGGAGGAGGAGGAGGAGCTGGCGTGTTTGACGGTGGGCGTATTGGGCGGTGCGCATGTTGGGCGATGGGGTGTAGATTGGGCTAGTCATGTTGGGTGTGCCAGGTGTGTTAGGTGTGTCAAGGCTGCGGTGACTTCCGCTCTCGTGGATACACGTGTGAACCAATAGACTGATGCGGTGAGTGAATGTGCGTAGGCAGTGTGAACAGTGGAGTCGGATGCAGCTAGTGTATGTTGATGTCCCGGGCGCTGGTATGCCAGTCCTTGTGCGATGGATTTGCAAGCGACCGACCACGCCGACATGTGAGTTAAAGGTGCGATTACAATGAGGACAAGTTAAGACCGAATCCAAATGACTGGTGTTGGTGGTGGTCGTGATGGTGAGGTTGACGTTTGACAGTACCAATAGAAGCGAAGAGACAAAGAGATAAGGGTCCCCTTATCTGCTTTTGTCTGTGATGATGGATTCGAGCAGGAGTCCGAAACGTCAGGCTAATAAAGCTCTTGTCCCGGCGATCGTGTCTTCTTCTTCAAGTTTGACGGTACGTCAAGACTGTGTGCGGTAGTTGTGGGGCAGGAGCCCCCAAAATTCTAGCATGTCCTTTCAAGTAGGAAGGATTATTTAAGTAGGGTTGCAGTATTGAATATTGTGTGACCTAACTTTGTAGCATTTCAGACGCATGACGGTGTTGACATTTAATATCTCGATCTCAAATTACTCCGCCGACACATGTGGGAGCATTCGAAATGCTACGCATGTTAGTTAAAAATTAATTATATTTATTAAATACCAAATCACGCTAGGACATAGATTGCTTGTTTATATTTCGGGGAATTCTTAAAACATGCTCCGATTACAACGTATAATGGTCGGGTGCGGTGGCACAATTTCGTCAACACGTCCAAGACGTATTAAATTTCATGGCTGGGTATATAATATGCAGAGCACTGCAAATATACTGGTTGAAATCTTACTTCATTTAAAACTGCTGGCCTTCTAATGTCAATTCCCTATCTTGCTGGTGCTTTACGCATCCTCTGATGTAATCATTCTATGCCGGAATTCCAATTATTTAGATATTTCTGTTGTTTTGTTGAGCAACGTCGAACATAGTTCACTCTTTAAAGATCATCCCGCTTATCGGAAAACATATATTTTCATCTTTATTCATTCGGGATTCGCGGTTTTTGTTTGTGTCTCTGCCTCAATAAACTGACGAGGTGCTTTGTTCTGCATTTGTTTTTGTAACGTTTGAAAACACCGCCGTGGTGATTAAAAGTTTCTTCCCTTTAAAATATTGTTACGAATATCTTCCTGACTTCTAAACATCTATGCGCTTTCTTCCGATTCTCACGTTATGATTGTATTGTTTTATTTACAACGGAGCAAGAATCCCTACATTTTGGGGGCATTTGTTTTTTGCAGTAAAGGATATTTAAAATTTCATTTTTGGCGACTATGGATAAAATGGATCATTAAATCGAAATAATACTTTTTTGTGACATTGCAAAACGCCTTTGCATAAGTACAATAACCGCCAGTTTTGCTCAAACCCAAAAGGGTACATTCAGTCTCTCTGCATCCATAATTTGAACAAGGGCTTTCATAGATGCCTTGTTTAGGATGCGACCTATAAGGGAGATGTGATTCTGTACATCCCCATCAACTTTACTTTGCGTGACCTTTTACAGTATCATTTTCGAGTATATTTCAGCTGTGAAAAACAGTCTGTTTTATTTATTCATCTTATTCTGGAAAAATATTTAATAATATTTACCGTTATTTTGAGCGTTCAAAAGTACGACGGCTGCGCACCGCTAATCGTACTAAAATATCAATAAAACAACAATAAAAGCAATCATTTCCCTCAATAGAATACTTGACAGCAAGATTTTTATAATTTATTTCAAAATCATTAACTCCCTAAGTAAATCTGGCGCCGCACCGTTAGAAAAAATCAGTTTACAATTACACCTTACAGGGTGACCGGTAAAATTTCCACCATTCTTTGATGTGCCGGCTTAAACAGGTCTCCGACTCACCTATGAGCCACCTTCAAAGACTTTTGTCAGACTTAAAAAACTACGTTAAAGTAGAATTCTCGTTGGATTGTGTTGAAAATACTTCAGCTTGCGGGAGTAATATTAGCTAATTAGTGCAAATTATTTCGCACCGTTTACACACTGAGAGGAAATTCTCTAGTCGTTTTGCAGAGAAATAGATTGCAAAGAGACATAATTGTGAGGCCATACTCAACTGTTATAAATGCCAAAAATTGAAGACAGCTCCCACAGACATTCAAGAGAAGAGTGATGTACGTAGCGACATGTAGACTTTTAAAGTAAAATTGTCAATTTTCAGCAAAAAATGCTAAGGTCTTTTGCATTACACTGGGCAGTTTTAAGCGGACAGTGAGGGGACACATCGCGTATTCTGTCCATGCATTCCTTTTACTTTTCCATGCCCTATGAATTAAGCGGACGATGCGCGTTCAACCACAAACAGCGGCGTGAGAAATCATGTATCGTTCATACTGCGCGGCTTAAATCACATATTCGCTATTCCCCATATTGCGATTAATAAAACATAGTCGGCACGACTAGTATTCGGCTGACAAATGAAGGAATATGCAAATAAATCTTGTAGCACATAAAACAGAAATTCATAGATGATGGTGCTACTGTTGTTAATGATGCATCAAAAGTGTGCCGTGCAAAAAACGCAAAACCAGGATTTATTCGCCACACGTACGGCGTGTTACCATTATGCTTAAGATTTAGAGGTTTAGCAAATACCAAATTATTATGAAAAATGATCAGATATGAGCTTTCTTTAAATCAAGCATAAGTGATTTATATGCGCACAGGTACTTTCGGTGAATGTTATCATTCCAGAAATGACGGTTTCGTGGAAACTTCAATGGTATATCAACATATAAAAATTACTGACGTGCTCAGTCTCATGCTCAACGTAGGAATTGATTGTCAGACGAGCCGCCATAGCAGAGTTCTGAAGCTCTTAATGCCCTTTATTGTTAACGACCTGGGCCTTCTGCGTGTACGTTAGCACCGTCCACTATCAAAGCATACTTGGGCAAAATTCGGACAATATTTGCTGACTTAAGTGGTAAGGAAACAATGTTTGTTGAATAGAGCAAGTTAAGGCAAAACCACGTACAGCGGGCGTGCTAACTCATGATATGCCAACCGAAATAAAGAAATCCATTTTTTTTCCAAAAAGACCACATAAGTGGGGTTGTAAAGTTGATCATCGTGCAGCACAACCGCACAATAATTTAGTTCCCGCAAGATGCCATCTTTTGAACGAACTTCTTATCCATAGGTACAGTAGATGTGCTAACTCATGAAATGTCAACCAAAATTTCGAAATGCGTTCTCGTTTCGAAAAGATAAATTAAGTAGTGTTGTGAAACTAATGATGATGCAGCATAAATCTATAATGGTCCAGTTACCTCAGGGTGTCGGCTTTCGAACGAATTTATGTTTGGCTGCATGCAATATCTATACTCTGCAAAAAATGACTGCTTAATTAGGATGCAATTTTCTCATTGATTTTCGACGCCCTTAAAAATTCAATTACATTTCATGTAAAACATGCATAAAAATATTCATTCTTTTACTTATTGGGTAGAAAATCACGTCTTCTTCCAATAACATATTCAAAAGAAGAGTATAACTCGGTTTTTAAAAACTTTTCTAATTCCCAGAGAATTTTGAACCCGACCTGCTGTCATACTTGCATTCGGGGTTTCAAAACTACAAGCTGCATATTTTCATCTTGGCAATTTTCATATTGGCAATTCTCATCGGCCGAATACAGAAATAACATTTCGTACAAAATGGTTGCTTAAGTAACATGAATTTTTCTCATTAATTTGCAAAGTCCTCCTGCATTCAATTATATTTCATGGAAAACATGCATTCCTTTATTCATTCGGTAGAAAATTACGTCTTCTTCCAATTCTATATTTGAAGATAACGCATATTTCGGTTTTGAAAAAGTTTCTAATTGTGAGATTTGTTAATACGGTGAAATGTCCGTTCACAAAACATTGTTTCTCTGCATTTAATAGTGTGGCTTGTAACGTTTACAATAGGGGTAAAATACATTACTAAATATCATAAACCCCATACGGTTTCCTCTTAATACATTGGAGAAATGTATGGTTTGCCGTACACGGAAAATAAACAAATTGTAGGTTGGGAATCCTGAATGCAAGTGTAACGGTGGGTCGCGTTCAAAATTATTCGAGAATCTAAAAAGGACATCGGTATAGAGAAGGACCTCCACTTAAATGTCAGTAAATTGTGGACCGTGCCATACGTGATTTATGGTAAAGGGAGTTTTATGGATGGGGCAGCATGCTAGAGAGTAAGCTGACAAAATAAAAGAAAACGCATAAATTGCCTGGAGTTATGCCAAAGATCCTATCCTACGCTATTGTACGACAACGAAAATGGACTCTGGGTCTCCCGCGTAGAAACAACTACAGGTCTTACAACATGAAGCCCATATTAACGCAGATGCTGCAAACCTGTCAACAGTGTTCCAACACAGTGAGTCGACGAGATAAATGAGGAAGCACATCCGACGCCAAGATTCATCAACAGTCACGGTCCGGAGATCACTTGACTTGCCTCCCAAGGTCTAGTGCGACGTGATGATTGGACCTAACACTGGCAAAAGTTTGTTTCTGTTCCTCATGGACTGGGAATACTACATCATTTTATCCAGCGACTCAGATTGCGTTTAAAAGACAAAAAACTAACTGTGTAATGTTTGGTACTTTGCCCGCTGCCAATGAAACCGCGTAAAAGCGCTAAAGAGGCTAAATTAATGCAGCGTCGTTAAAAGCCGTGGACTCACTCGTAATGCATGATCGGGAGATGCATGCCGATAGCTCACAAA
>CACRXP010000024.1:263870-290027 GCA_902702965.1 Spirometra erinaceieuropaei
GACTTAATAGCCCTTGAGGCATCTATAAACACTGTTGATTTTGTACATTTTCATTCGTTCCATGTAATTGTATTGGCCTGAGGAAGAATTACCAAAAACGTGCGTTCGCCAACTTGACTTTTCTATTTGAATTTGGCTTAATTGCTTATGAGCACGTGGATGACGAGCGCATAGGTTTACAGACTTCTTACCTGAAAACCGTCGCAGACTTAGGGATTGGATTCACTGTCTTCCACTACCGCAGACACCGCATAAGTACAATGCTTCCTCAGATAGAGGTAAACAGGCCAATTTTAGGACGCAGTTCACAAGAAGAGAGTTCGATTGCTGAATCAAGAATGTTACTGACCTGTCATTTCGGACTTTCACTCGAACTCATCAGTTACTCTCGGTTCCGCAGTCATCGAACTTGATCAAGTCGGAACACTTAAGGGACACGGCAATAACTTTCTGCCACAAGAAGAATTCACGTTGGAGAAGGAAGTGAGTAGCTTTCTACATACTGGCATCTGCGAACTCTATCTAAAAATCAAAGTGTTGCTGAAATCGGCAAATGCGACAGGAATATGCAGCATAATTAGCCAACATTTAATTCACCACTAGCGCAGTTGATCAAAGATGCTTTACTGTCGCGTTATTATGTGAGGCAGTGAAATGAAAGCTAGGCTTGTGGTGACAACCAGTCAAAAGTCTCTACTGCTACGACATCAGACGTCTGGATTCGTATATTACATCTGATGAAGTTGCGGACACGGGAACTACGTCAGAGAGTCTGGCGACCGGTTAAATACGAAATTTCGAGTTCCAAGTGTATGCACCGATGTCTCTAAAATGGACTAACTCAACGATGCCTGGCATATAAAGCTCCCGTTAATACGGCTATGGGAATAGACGTTGCGAGGTGGTTTGTCAAACAGCGACAATTGTCAACGACGTTTGCATAAATACAAGGCCAAGACCGAGGAGAATAGAAGGCGGTGTGCCCACACTCACCGTGATTCTATCGCCACGGATCTTGAGAGGACGACCTATGCTCTGGCACACCACAGGCAAGCCCAGATGAGAGAGGTTTTGCTACAGAAATTGACTGAGCTGAAACTAACAGACGCGGAAAACTCAATTTTTTTCCACAAACGATCTTCTAAGCAACTAACAGAGCAGCAAGCACGCCTGAGACAGCATGAAACATGTTTCAATACTGCAGATGCCGATCCCGTCGAGTTCGTTGCAGCCCTAGAAAATATGCTTGTGGGATCTGAAACATCCGCCGGCAAGAAACACTCCGTCCGACAACGTGTTACCTCCTTGCTGATGGCACACAGACCAACCAAATGTAATTCACAGAGTGAGTCAAAGGTTATGCGAGCACTGAGGAGGGACGATAGAATCATCATTCTACCTGCTGGCAAGGGAAAATCAACTGTCTCCCGTCTTATCCACATCAAAGTGAGAATAGGAACAATAACTTATGCATGAATTAGTTTATTGTGATTGTAGACTTCGTGATTAATTGAAAAGACCAGCACGGAACTCACAAGCCAAAGCAGTGGCATATCGACCAAGTAAACTGCTAAGAGAGTATCGACATAAAAATGTGAACACGGAGAACGTATGGTACCAAATGAAGGCAACTGACACCACTCTAGCTCGATTGTATGGTGTACAAAAAATCCATAAAGCAAATGTCCCACTGCGACCAATCGCTACCCTAAAAGGCTGATACAGCTGCAATTTGGCAAAGTGGATGTACTCAAAACTGAAGTTCCTGCAAGGCAATCCAACTGCCCTAGTTAAGAAAGCCTCTCAATTTTTCATGGTCCTCCGAGATCGGAGGATTCAGTCGGACGAAATCATGGTCTCCTTTGATGAGACGTCGTTATTTGCATCTACCTCACCAAATTTGGCCCGCAAAGTCTTACGCAAGAGACTTGAAGAGGCGTTTGAAGAGACCCAGAATGCACTTAAAATTGAAGACCTCATGAGGCTGTTTGAATTCTGTCAACAAACATTCTTCGCTTTGCGGGAGAAACCTATGAACAAATTAAGGGAAGCCCGATGGGCTCAACGGTCTCAGGTTTAATCGCAGAACTCGTCCTACAGGAGTTAGAAAAGATTGCCTTCATTCAACATGAGCCGGTATTTTGACGCCGTTACGTTGACGAGACTTTCGACATCGTAAAGGAGGACAGGCTGCAACATTTCCACAGCCTGCTCAACGCAGTCTTCCCTGATGGAAAAGTCACGAGGAAAGAAGAACAGAAAAAAGAGAGGCCCTTCCTGGATGTGCTTGTCAGACGAAACCTTAACAGCGAATTTTAACCGACAATTTATGGGAAGGCGACGAACACCACACGGCTTCTCCGTTTTCACAACAACCATCCGGTGGCTCACGTACGAAGCTGTATGAAGACGCTCTTCGAACGGATTCAAACTCACTGCGGCAAAACGGAGGAACGGTCATGTGAGGTTCGTTATCTCCGCGACCGGTTTGTGAAAAATGGCTATCCGGGGGCATTCATAAGTCGCTGCTTACACGGTCGCCCCCAGAGGACTCAAAAATCAACACCGCTAACGATATATTAGTCGCAGTCATACATTTAGGACGTTTCAGATACGACCGAAGGCATTGCTGTGGAGCTAGAAGTTGGAATTACACACCGTCCCAAAGCCACCATGCGCAATAGAGTTGTGGCGGCTAACCATCATGACTGGTCCGGTGTCATTGTTAAAGACCTCGCTGCCTCAAGGTCATTCACTCCTTGCAGCGAGCCGTTCCAAACGAGCTGACCTGAAGCCACTCGACTGACTTCAGCTCGGGCACAATTGCGTCCACAAAGCGTCGCTGCTACGCATGCGCCACTTGAACGCGCCACGCTCTGTAAACAGCATAACAAGCCACTGGGACACCACCCCTTGGCAAATGCAAACAACACACACTGACTGGACACCACTTGGGCTTGGCCCACGAGCCCACAAAAGCGGCTGCCACCACTATTTCAGGGAGTCCCAGGCATGATTGGACGCAGTCATGATGGCTAGCCGCCAGGGAGTCATGAAAACTAAAGACCGGTTAAAGCCTAAAGCGCAATCTGGAGTAGTGTATCACATTCCGTGTCAAAATTGTCCTTGTAACTGCCCAGGGCAGACGGGGTGCATGCTCGGATCACGCATTCACGAACGTAAGCTGGTTGTGCGACGAGGCGACACATTATCACAAGTGGTCACCCACACCTATGAAATGGGTCATGAGTTTAATTTCGCAACCACCAAAATAGTCGCCCACGCTGGAAATGAACAAGCCCAGAATTGATTAAAGTCTGGGTCTCGGATGAGAACTCAGTCAGTCGATTTATCGATCTGGGGCCGGCGTATAGAGCCCTGCGCAGTCAACTCCAATCTTGCGCCGCAGGGCCGATGATTGGCCTGCATGCCCCATAACTGTCGCTTGTTCTGTTGCTGCCACTATCTCTGACGATGGACTCCTGCACGAGTTCAAAAGCTCAGGACAATAAACAAAATAATCTGTCGACCACTGCGGCGCGAATGGCCGAGCGAACATGAGCAGTAGGGCAGAGTGCAGCCAACTCTGGCGACAGCTCCAAGTTTGATGAGAAAGAATGCTTTGCGGAAGGTGACAGCTGCGAGCGCCATTAGCTGATTGGCCATGCTTTCCGGACTAATAATCCATCTGAAAGTGAAATAACATGCCTCTATCTGCTCCCACGCCACTCCCTTGCTTGGATTGAATATTGGATAACGCGGTAAGCAAACATGTATGTAATGCTTCCGGACACGATGACGGTGAGTTAAGAGTGCAGAGTGTTCATCATGACTATAAGATGCATCGGGAGGGGAAGTTGTGGCCATTAGCGATGATGCTGCAACCCCTACACCAAGTAGAGCCTTCGTTAATGAATTCAGCTGCTGCCAGTTCGGTAAGCATGTGCTGCACCAAGTTAACCGATCCCTTATACATCTCTGCTGGTGGATTAGAGTGTGGACTCGAAATGTCTAGCTAATTTGATTAGTGTTCTGATAAATATGCAAGACGTAAGACCTTATTATATTGAACTAAACTCTGTCAAGTAATCGATCATGACACAAATGACAGAGTAGTCTTTTCGCGTAGCGCTTTCAATGAAAATTTAGAATAATTCAGACGAGATCAAAATTAATAAAAAATATTCAAACAAATGGAATACCATTTCTTCTGAACGGCTGGCCTCCTCGTTAAGAAGAGTAATCCTCGTAAGTGCAGTAAGCTTTAGTAAGTTTTATTTAATATAACTATAGCACTCGACTCAACGACACGTGTGATGTCTGCTGTTGTTTTAATGTATGTAGTGGCATGACTCGTCTCGCTTTAAAGTTTATTCTAGCAGTTAAACCAGAAGCTCTTCTAAGGTCAGCGACGGAGGTATACTTTTGGTGATTTTTGAAACTTCAAGCCATAATTTTCTTGCAGGCGTGTATGTATTGACATCCAATTCGTACTAACGTACTCACGGCACATCGGCCATATGAAGGATAGATCCGGAGACAAGCGATTATGAATAGCTCTTTAGTACACTGTACGCCCTTTGCCGTTTGAAGACATTTACCGCAACTCGCTTCGGTCCGAACTGGTTTAACAACCAAATAACCGTCCCATTACTTTATTCTTCGTTTTGTCACGGAGCTGCAACGTCGACCTTCGGGAAGGAATTTACTCCGTATAGATTGTCACCTAAATCATAAGCATTGTATATTTCCTGATTTGTGTCCTGACAGCGGAATAAAATATGCATATTTAGCTGCTTTTTGCCAACAGCACCGTTTTCTGTTCTCAACGGAGGACTTAAAATTCTTTAGAACTTTTGCGGTACATAAAAGTGAGGTTTAATAGAGTACAATACCACTTTACAACCAAGACGACCGATCTTGTGTTCTCGTAACAGCATGTTTCTGGCCTGCCAGTTACAATCGGAAATCTACACGTACGTGGCAGGAAGGCGATGCAGGCTACCTAATTTCTGCTGCCTGTACGTGTGAATGGAATACACACACTGCGTGGCCAGTTTATTTTATGCTCTTTCCTGGAGAGCCTGACATTGGGCCTTTCAGACGACTTCACAGGCCGGCAACCAAGGTTGACTTACCAAGTGCACGTTCTTTATTTTTGCCCTTATCGTTCAGCCGGGAATGTAGCACTTTTATGTCAGTCAGCGGTATGCAGTTCAAAACTTGTGAGCTAGGATTTGCCTGTAGGTTCTGTGCAAATCTTTTTTTTCATCACAATAATCACGTTTATTTCAAAAAATTAAAGCATGACGCGGAGTATTTTGGAGGAGGGAATTCTTATCATCCAAAGGTAGTTATTCTACTGCATGATATTAATCTACAAAGGTTCATGTGGGTCATTGAGGTCTGCAATAAATATCAGATCAGATGTCAACGGTAAGAGGTAACCTAGCATTTTTGGTTCAAAAGCATAGTCAGCTGGGACAAGTGTAAACGAGATTGCCTAGCCCAAGAGGTGTCGTAGAAGTTGACATTTAATTTAAGATTACCCGAGCAGTTATTTGCGAGTTACATCTCAGAACATAATGCTCTGACACTCATATCTGCATTATTTTGTTAGTCATGGCCAAGTTGTTTTAGCATTTAGACGACGACCATTCGTTGTTTATTCGGCTTCGATACCTTAGTTTATTCACAGGGTTCACTGTAATTTTGCGTGCGCGCGATATCATCCAAACTTTTTTCCCAACGTACACTGCATGTGAACGTCCCTCAACTTGGCGACACGGCTCACTGCCAGAAACGCCGGTTAAAATCCAGCGGCAGCTAAGCATTGCAAATATTTAGCGTACGAAATCGCGCCATTTCGCATGTTGTTTTTATCTAAGCTTATTGCCCAAAGCCGCACAGAGCGATAGGAAATTTGTAATGCCCTCAGTCATCAAAGCCTCCATCGTGTTGGATATGCGGCTCAACAACTATCCAAACTTTAACTAGATGATACATTTACCAAGCCGCTAGAAACACACACACAATTCTATCATTATTCGATATTTTCTTTTTAGTCTGCGGGATGAGTTCAGCAAAATGCTTCAGTTTTAAAGAAGAAATTACAGCCCAACATAATGAGTCCACAGTTTGGAAAAGGTTGTTTTGTCCAATAAATAGGAATAGGTCATTCTGGCAGAATACTAAAATGTGAACTTATCCAGCAAAAAATATGAACTCAGACAATTTACGCAATTAATATCGTGTCTCTTGGAACGAATTAGATGCAGCATACTGGGTGATTACTTGAGGTTACTGGTCCGGACCCGTCTCGTCGAAGCAGCATCCGTTATATCTAAAAAAAACTAATTCTTACTATGGAAAACGTCAAGCAATCACAGGTTTATAGCTCATCTTGATAGACTAATCTCTTTTCTTAAATGACATTTTACTATTATTATACTTACCAATTCACATACCTTTCTCACGCTGCAGTTGAATGCTCAGATCAAATGACTTGTCTGTATACCTGACAGGGAAACGGATACATTTTTCATTATTTTGGCCTAAAAGAGACGTCTTCTGAAAGTACTGATTTTTAGAACGGGGTACGATGCGCATTTGTTTAGTCTTCGAGTTTATTTCTTGAGTCCATGCTAAATTCTCAACGGTAAATAACAATAGTCAATGCTGGAAGATATACAGACGCCGCATAGAAATATTCTGATCGTCTTGTCATCGTTTGCCGAAATCACACTGATTACTTTAAAAAAGCCAGCAGTGTCTGATCATATTTTCCTTTAATTGACAATAACGTCTTCAAGGCGTTCAATATGCTAAGTTTGAAGCATTTGAAAATATTCCATTATTTACAAAAATAAAATATAATTGTAAGACAGCCTAAAATGAATTGTAACGGCATCTGAGCATCCGTGCGAAGCTTGTTTCTGTTTAATGTCAGTTCCCCTAAGTCTCGAAGCCAAAATCCCAATTTTCATACTGCGATTTTCAAAACCTGTGACTGGAAACCGTGCTGGTTCTGGGGTTTCAGAAGTTGGCTTTTGCATCCTGCCGCTCCGTTTACTTTTCGCAATAAAGACAAATGTATAAGCACGCGTATGTAAAACTGAACAATTTAAAGCACACCATGGGTTTGATGCGGACTTGACCGTTTGATATTAAACATGGCTACGGTCGCGCATTTAGAGGGCTGAACTGACCTTTCGGCTTGATAAAGTTTTGTTTTTTCCAGTGACCATTAAAATCACAGACTGTATGCAGCTTTTTGTCCAAACTTCAGCCCTGCGCAAGTGGAGTTGACAGTTCTATCTAAAACATTGGGAATGCGAATTGTCAGACTGCTGTGCTGTGTGAATAGATTTTTATCACTTCTTAAAAAAGCAAAATAACGGGTGATTTATCAAACCTATCAGGTTCGCACACTGTTCCAGCGCTTGTGCATGCCTGCCGGTGACCGGAGCCTACCCGAAGTATAGCTGATTGGAGAGCTTCATACTGCAACTCTGTTGTTGTCAAGCAGTTTTTGAATGGCGCTCTAGTTGTTTCAAACTGTCAAAGTTTGCAGCGGAGAGGCCGATCAGCAAGCCCAGGTCTGCTTTGAGCGCAGCTGAGTCACTGCAGAACTTGAAAAATAGATATCCGGCGGAGTGAATTATGTCGCAAAATGTGCACACCCAGCCTGATCTTAACTTTTCCGAAAAAATAACGCATTCGAATGCATAAAAGGATAGATCATTTACAAACATCATGGCGCTAAACGTCATTCGAGTTGAGATCGGTCCAGAGAGTCACTTAAATTTGAAGACGCCCGTTCGTAGTGCAACGACTTGTCGAATTATGTCGTATATATTTCGGCCTGTTTGGCCGCTGCTGTGCCAATTATTTATGTTTTTATGCTGCTTTGGTTAAGTCATTTGTAGTGCATCTTTAAAAAGAGAGTCTTAAGAAAAACCCGATTTTCTTACCTTTCCGTGAAGTCCAAGATTCTGTCAGGACTAAAGTATCCGTTTCCGTGTCTTAGACGTGCCAATGGATGAATTAAACTGCAATTAAAATTGGAGCTTTCGCTGCTACCTTTGGCACCCATGTTTTGCTTCAGTGGTCGAAATTGTTAAAGAAAAAGTCACTATGAACGCTGGGATACGTAGCTTCATTCGTGGCGATTAAGGAAACTTCAATGAACTTCGATGTGCATTAGTCAGATTAATATGCAATTTGCGAGAGTACAGTGTTAAGGTCTATCTGGTGTGAATAAAGCTTTCTTAACTTGGCCGACTCGAAGGTATTTGAGCTTGTCAGTTCACGGTCGAAACGTCAAGTTGGCAGTCAGTTGGTGTAGGCTGACCTAAGCTTTAATCAATCGTGCCAGACATTTTATACTCACAGATAAAATACCTCTTATGTGTTTAAATCCAATACGATTAGTTTACTCGAACTTGTAAAAGTTTTAAAGTAAGACGTTAACGCTAAAAGACTAACAAGAGGGTGTTTGCGGATAGCCGGATTCAGGTATCTATTGATTCACTGCACACATCCCTTTTAAGATAAATATTGTTGCTTTAATACTTGGAATTCCCAATAGGTTGGATCAAATAATGGGCGAAAATATTTGCATAAACATGCCTATTGTTGAGCGCTTCTTTTTCCCGAATAACCATGGCAAATTTAAATCACAATGTTACTGTAAACTGGAGCTGATTTTTTGTCGCTAGTTTACGCAATCCCTCTCGAGATAGGATGACTCAAAAGTAAGACACTATACATTTACTTCGATGACAATTCCTTTGACAAGACGTGCATACTGAGTCACTGCCCAAGTAAAACGGTTTATGTCTTCGTATTGTCGTCACCTCTGAGAACGGCGCCCAAGCCAAAAGGATTGAAACTTTCAACAGCGTCCTTAAAAATTAAGTTTGTGCTAAGTTCAAATGTGTCCGCGCATTCAGGTCAATATTAAAAGCTCGAGGTGTCTTTTGACTGAAGTATAATAAAAATGAGTCAAAAAAGAAAGGGCCCCCATTCCCATCCTCTTGCTAAAAGAGTTCATTAATAGTGGCTGACCGTGCGATTCCTCAATTCTAACATTGTAATAATTTTACATTACTAAGTACTGTCGAGTTAAATCACAAGGTCATTCGCAGAGGCCTCACTAATATACGAGACATGCACTTGCTTGAGAGTTGTAAGTCAACAAATGTAAAGAAACAGGAAGTAGATTGCGGTTGAGTACAAGAAGTGATAGGTTATAAGTCTCTTTCTGGTTAAATTAAAGGACAATTAATTACTGTCCCTGAAAATTATTTAGGCAGTCTGATGCCAAAACTTTTAAAAGTGCTGAATAAACTTTAGACAGAATTCGTAAGTCAGCAGAAGTCTGAAAAAGGGTGTTTCATCCATTACCTTTGGCAATATTGTTATGTAGGCATCAATGTATTTATAGGAATCTACCAAAAGTTATTACGTAGTAAACCTAACAGAAAAGGCTTGAACTTAATTACGTTCATTAAAAAACCAAAGCTTTAGGCTAATTTAACTTATCACGATCATGTAAATGTTAGAAATGAATAAAAGAGCAAAACAAGAAAAAAGTTCACAAGTTCCTTGAATGTAAAAAACTCGGCATTAGCGACACGGAGGACAGATCAGCAGAGCCGATTTAAAAGAAGAATAGACATCACTTCAGACTCCGTCTAAAAGTCGGCCTTAAAAACCAGTCAGAAAAAAGAAAGCGTCATAGGCTAGACAGCTAGAGACACGAAGAAACTTTTGACATAAAAATCAACAAAATATCTTTTGAGGATGGACAGCCTACAAAATAATTTGGTCAGTGTTCTGTGGAACTTGCCACATATTGCGCGTTGCTGTTGACAATAGTGTGTCTAGGTTCATCTTTTCTGTGGGGACTTACAAAGACGCCACTTGGCATATTTGCCAAATTCATTCCAGAAAGAAAAAATGCTGATTGTATCGATGTCGATTACTGTCCCAGGAGGGATGCATCCAATCAGTCAGTTGCATAAATGGCTCCTTGACCACATTTGCGGCCGACAACAATTGGATCTAAAAAAACTATTCCGCATGTCGAAATTCACCGATTTATGTGAATAACGCGAAGGAAATAAAGGACATGTTTCCAAATTAAGCGACAGCAAGTAAAAGGTAAACGCGGTGGGGTAGAGAGAGAGAGAACTTAAAGATTGGAAAAATGGTGAATACCGCGGCAAGTCAGAAAATTCCCCAAATTTGCACAAAACCGTTAACGTGGATGAAGTCGCAAATACTAAAACCCTTTACGAAATGCGAAAACTCACTGCTGCATTTCAGTCCCCCGTAATATGAGATGTCATACGCATGCATGTCCTCAGTTCTGCAGCTAATGGATTAAGGTGGACCTTAAGGGCACTAAGCAAATTGACTGCTTTCTGGCGGATGCATTTTCTGCTTAGGCGCCTTGCGCAGTGCCTGCAGTCAGGCATACGTGCTCGTTGGAATCAACCAGAATAACCGACAACTGCAAAACGTAATCGCGAAATCGCATAACATGCGTTTTTGCTTCAAATCCGCTTCACTATTTCACAGATTAACGCTGATGCCGTCGATATCTTTCATGGTAAAATTGAGCAGCGAATAAAGAAATGTTTTTCATGCGTGTACGTGACTTAATGAACGTTCTTGCGCATCAAGCGAAAAAAGCCATTGACATCTTCGTCATCTTTTGTCGCAGAGTGGCCATGCTGCTATCCAACTGTTCCTTAAACGCATCAGGCGGACCAGCTACCATAGCCAAGTATTAATTAAGATGACAAGTACTGCTTAACTGCAAGCTGAAATCAGACGTTGCAGTCATTTTGGTGGGGGGGGCGGTACAAAGCGTTTTGCGCTTGCGACTAGGGACATTCGTCCTAGTGCATATAGTGGCACAGATTTGTTGTCCAGTATCGTAAGGGCTGAGAGCGCTGACGTTAACTTGAAGACAATCTGTGTACGTTCTCATCTAAGTAGCCCTTGCAGGTAATAGTTGTGATCGCATAAATTATCTTAATATTAAGTTGTGCTAAGGTTTAGCCAAAAGCCCCTCTTATTGAGCAGCAACGCCATTGGTGCGCTTCGTAGTCAAAACATACTTTTCTACTGTACCCAGCACTTGACGGAAGCAACAGGTTCAGGGAATATGTCTACTGATCGTTTGGTCTTATTTTCTCTTTCTTGTCAGTCCCAACACCTGCTACATTTTTCGGCACAGTTAAGCCGCTCCACTATCTAAGCGGTTTGTCTTCACTACTTTCACATTCCATTGCACTTTCTTGTAGGCAACTAGGCCTCTTTGAATTTTGAGCTCGAGAACCCCAAGAGCTTTCAGTTAACTTCATCTCTTAAGCTGTAAAACTTATGCGTGATCTTCTTTACGCAATTGCATTATTTGACGTATCTGCATGTCCGCATTCATGGCTCTTCGGTATTGTAACTGCCTCATTGCAGCGTGAGTAGAAATCGCAGCTTTATTAGCCTTGGCATGAGAGAGAATAACTAAATCTCCAATAATTTCTTGTTTATAGTTTTATCCATGAAAACAGAACTTAAGGAGCCAGTTTGCAATGCTTTCCTACACCAGATAAAAATGCGTCACTAAGTTCTATTTTCGGTTTATCTGACTTTTTCTGTCGATGATATGTTTGCAAGCTATACTCAAATGTCATTTTCATTTTGCTGCCGAGGACGATTCGATTTAAATGTATTTTTCGCATTCGCCCAGAGCACCTTTTCCCGATTCACTTGGAAAAAGTTTGTCTCGAATAGGTAATTTATTACTTGAGTAGTATAGGGCTTTTTTTCAAACAGGGTTTTTAACTGGCACATTTGTCGTCAACTCAAATTCTGTTCAACGTTGGTATGTATATATCCTAAAAAATAACATGTTCATATATAACGTTGCTTTGCCAAAAAATGATTTCAGTTGAAGTAGGCACAAATTTCCTCATGATTTTGAACGGACATTTAACCTTCCGATAAGACCTGTATTATGTTTATTTAGTGAACCATATTTGGATTAAACACATTCGCTAGTTGTTCGAAATTTACATAAAGGTGCAGCAATTTTATAGGCAAATACTAGTGGGAATTTTTGTGTGATCGATAAACACCATTTGCAGACCAAAGCAAACTTTATTCAAGCGTAGTATATTTTACCAAGATTATTTCTTCCTTGACAGTCTGCGCCCCTTTCCGTCTTTCAATCAAAAAGCATGTTTCCAAAGGGTGTTTTCAACACCCTTTTATTTTTACCCAGTTGCAGGTAGACCAAAGGGAACTTGTATATTTTTTTTAAATAGGTTTTTGATTTGTGCCTTTGAATTGTCCTTGATTGCGTTTTCACTTCACTAGTGGAATAGGTTTTTGGTGTATCTAGTGATTTTTGTCGTCGGATTTCAACTTTAGCCATGCAAATAGCGCCAAATTTGTGTACCGAGATCCGATCAGATTATACAATCATTTGCTATTTCCAAAATTACCTATGTCCTTACAATAGTATGAAAAATTTGCAAATATCAACAATTGTGACAAATTGTTCCGGGTTCAGCTACAAATTGCACAACTGGTTGAAGCACTGGGGACAGAAATTCTCCTTTGCAAACAACAAGAGATGCAAAGCACTGTTTTATTTAACTCGTGGCATCACAGTTTATTGCACAAACATACAACGTTTGGAAGCGTTGACGAAGTATAAGTCCCTGACCTTTGGAAAATGAACCTGAAGATGCAAAGTTAGATTGTAATGTATTCTGAAAAGGAGCCCGACGTTTCATCGGTTGTATGCAATTCGTTATTTCCTTAGTTCATGTTTGTCATGTTGATATTTTGTTTGTTCCAAATGTAGTCTGATATAAATTTCAAAGTTTATTTTTGAGAATAGAATAAATTGTGTCAGAAATTAGTAGACATCGGATTATGTTTTGAAAAGACTAGCATTCTGTCTGGTACACATTAAATTCGGCAAATATTCAAATATTTTATATCCCAGAACAAAATGCCAAAATGCTGATTCATATCACGCTGTACGTGCGGTTATGTCGAGACCTCGTGCGTCTCGAAATAAAACAACACAATTTGCGCAACCCATCTATATACCATCCAGGTAACTAGTGTGGCTTCGAAACACTGATACAAAACTGATAACAAAATATACGAGGACTTTCTTATTGCAGGACACCGCATTCATTCTTGGAGAATGTCCTTTAGTCATGCTTACGAGGACGTATTTGGACATCTCGACATTAGTCATTAGTGCATGCAAACATAGGCTTAATATAGCAGCTCGGCCGTATGTTTGCACACTAGCGCGGACTTGGGAACCCTTCCCATATTTACGAGCATAGTAACTTCATCTAATCTGGTGCACGTTCACATTTTCGGCAGCTACGGACGCAAGTAGGCCACAAAAACTTTTTAACACTGAAAAGCTAACTAAGATCTTTATCTGGCACATTACTAGACTCCATATATTGCAAAATCAGGCAGGTTTGCTTCATTTTACAATTTCCACAAGTTACTCATTGTAACAAAAGCCACAGTTTCAAATTAGGCTTTTTGCGCATCTGATTGGTTGAAAATTTTTCAGACCAGACTATTTAACTTTGGTGCTACGATTATAAAGATCTTCATTAGATGATATTTAACGTTTGGATCTAACATATGTAGAGGTACTGATCGATCTCCTGAAATCATGGCCAAAATCCTGAAATGTTTTTATATGTTTGGTAGAAACCTGCTTTTTGACTAGAGGTGATATTCTTAAAAGATAATTTTTGTCTTTTAAAGATAAATTATAAATTTTTTTAAGACCGGACGGTGTCCATTCAAACATCATTGCATCTATCTGTTTATTGGTGCTATCATACAATTGTAACACATAGAACATCAATTGCAAAACTTAATGGACTGCATGTTTCATGTTCTTGTGGCCTAGAGGCATGTACGGACTTTCCTACACAGAAAGTTTACATCTTATGGTCTGAAAGCCTTAGCGCAAGTAAGAAGATAGATAGGACTCGAAACTATCTGAACATTAAAAATGTTTTAAAACCTAAATACTCGCTTCACACGAGTTGTAAATTTCGAAAAAAGTGAATTTCTGCCAATTTCTAGGAAGACGAAATATTTTTATGAATGTTTTTCATAAAATATATTTAAATTTACGAGGCCGAAGAAAACAAATGAGGACTTTACATTATTAAGGGAGTGATATTTTCCGAGCACGGTTTCTGTAGACGGCTAAAAAGAAGTGCAATCAAGGGTCAGTATCCAGGAGCGTTTGCAGTACCCTGGGTTTATGCTCCACAATGATTATTATTACAATTCCACTTATATAATCCTTTGTAATTGAAAATTCAACTCAGAATTCCAGTTGACATTTCCTGAGGTCGGTGCAAATAGCATATTCATTTTGATTGCCGAATTCGAAAATCAATCTGAGACGCAAATCCAAATATTCTGTAGAAGTTCATAGTTGATCAGCTCTTCTGAAAACCAGTTGCAGATTCACAGTAAATTTTCCTTTGGCCATCTGATTTAGTAATTTGCAACATTTGATGTGAGATGAACAAACAATCTAAGAGAGGTTTGGGAATTGTATTCGATGGAAGATTTAAAATGTGTTGATTCATCCGTTTCCAGTGCTCATTGCAATATGTAAATAGGCAATCAGCGCAGAGCAAAGGGACACCCTGGAAATTATGTCAAGCTTCTCGGCGCACACGGCATTTGCATTTAAATTCGTGCGCCAAAGAGAAGGGCTGAGACGGCAAGATGCGGCAAAAATATTTGTCATGTGCTTGAATGCCTTATTCTTAAAGCTTAGGGAGATTTCTAACGTTGCCGAAGATGTATTAATTGGAAACAGGCAAACAGCTAATAATTCTGTTCAGCGGCAGTAGATATGCCAGATATTTTGCTGAAAACAACGTGCGTTCTATTTTCACTTATTAAATTTTATTTGATTACCAAGTGGAATCATGCCACTGCGCATATTATAATGGAAATCATTTGTAAAATTTAGTTTTGCAAGAGAGTTTTACCTTTGGTTTCTTTTGGTGTATTTTGCTTTATTCCTGCATTTTCTCACCAATTTATCTGTTATGGGAGATGTTGCTTGACGTAAAATTATTGACGTAGTAAACAAAGGCATGTCTGCAATAATTGTTGTCAAAATACGAGTGCAATATTCGGTTCTTTAAGCAAAGGATATACTGCGAAAAGCATAGGTAAATGAGAAGCATGCCGAAATGGTTAGGAGAACTTTAAGCCACACTGTAGTCTAATTACATCATTCACCAACTTCCATATTGGGTCACTCTCAAGATACTAATTTGTCCTTTCTATAGTGTCTGTGAGTTTCATCGCTTCACTATTTTCTTGAAAATAGATTAGCGCAGGAATTCCTCTTGATTTTAAGTGAGCTAAATTGAGCAATATGCTAAATACTGCGAAAATAGTTTAGTACAGCAGTTTTCACATAGCTAGTCAGAATCTACAGCTGTACATTCGTTCTGTTAGGGACGGAGCAAAAAGGGATTCTAATGCGAAAAACGATCAGAGCAGCCTCTCGTTCCCTGCGTAATGGTCTGGGCTTATCTGGCTATTTATATGACTTACTTCCTATTTCTAACGCTTCTAGTGGACAGTAAAATGTAAACATAGGGGCAGGTTGATAAACCTTGCAATCACATTTCATTAATTTTAATGTAAAAGCAAGCGCTGTCTTACAAAATTTGGTCTAATTTAACGACTCCACCATCAAACACTTTTGTGCGCGACAGTTAACGCATATAGACTATTACCTGTTTTGCTCTTTCTGGAAGGAGCATCTCACGGCCAGAAGATGAACGTATTACTCATGATAGGGATTTTCGAAAGAAGGGCAAAAAAGTACCCGAATATATACTGATCGGTTAATTATAATTAAGCCCGAAATTCTATAGAGCTAAAACAAAAACTTTGATTTAGTTGCCGACTGTGGTAGTCAAACGTATTTGTCAGAAATCTTATTTTACTAGCATGACGCATAGGCCAACTTTATGGGTGGTCTTCTAATTGAAGGATGTGCATTTCTCCCAAACACTAAAGTTAACGTGATTTTCTTTCTATCTGCTGAAAAACTTCCCCTGCGACGTTACAGAGCAGTGTAGACACCATACCAGTGACATTATATTATCTGGGGAAGTAATCTAAGACGCATGAAGAGGGTAAGGTCATTCAATATCCTATCCGTATTCTTACGTTAGATTATATACGTGTAGATTATATATCTATATTCAGTAATGCGCCCAAATCGTCAAAGATCACAGAACGGTACAAAAGACATAACTTAATGCTCCGTGTTTTTCTTATTAGAAGACCCTACGTTGTGCATGACAAATAGTAGCAGCATCTTAAAAACAGGGCAAGCGACAGACGTATCAAGTTTTGCAGAGACCTTACAGGTTTGATACTTTTGCATAAAAGGGCATGCAAATATATACTGCGGCATAGCCTTTCAATCTCTCTGTTAATATAGAATTGTCCGTTCCAGGAAATTACTGTTGCTGTCTACGGATATTCTTAACCACAAACGTGTTCTTCTCCTTCGCCGAAATAGGTGTTGGCGTGAGTATTTGAACGTCGACTATTTCTTACCCACGTCTCACGCTACCGTGAACGCGCCTGGAAAACGTTTCTGATAGTTAGGGTGATTACAACCGGTTACGGCTGCAGTTATCTCGAAATAGTATTCTGTCCTGGCAAAATGTCAGATTTTGACGGTCAGGCAAGACAAGCATCGAAAGCACTTACAAAAAGTTCAAACAGATTAGTGGACAAGGGTATCAAATCTTCTCTATAGAACATGTGAAAATTTTGTCTCAAGAGGTATAAAGTTTATTTCCTCAAGTTGTGAGTCCGCGATTTTTGAACATGCATAAAACGCTTGAGGTATTCGTGGGGATAAAATTTCATTCTCTGCATATGACGCATCATGAACAGCTCAAAACCACCTGCCCTTTACGTGTTTGTGATTTGCAATGCTTGGTTAAGGCATAATGCTTCTTTTCTGACAATCGACGAAGGCGAAGACGACGTCCGGGTAGCAAAGTAATGCCGCTTAAAGTAATATGTTTATTTGGTTTGCAGGCTTCCGCAAAACAGCACAAATATTCACTCATTGGAGGTCGAGCATAACCACGCCGACTGATCGTTAAACAAGGTTGGGGAGTCTGTACTCCGAAAATAGTTCAGGCATATTCGACAATACTAACGAACTATTTTATGTGTGTAAGTAAAAACGCTGGCAGAACAGAGAAATAAGTATCCTTCGTATTACAGGCGCATTGCGCGAAATTCGTGAAGGGTTAGCTAAGGGTTAGTGCAAATGTTACAAGGGGTGATTTCGGGATTTGTGTTGGAATTAGAGTCCAAGTTAGGCCATAGAAATAGCTACCCCTAGGATTTATCGCAAAGCCAACTGTATTACGGTGATATTCATACACTTGCCTTCAGTCAAAGTAATTTAATAAGAAATAAGAAAGCTGTCTTATGCAGAAGAGAAAGGAAGTTTTCACATTAGACTAAAGCAAATAGATGGGCATGATACTACAGACGAAAGTTATGCAATAAATATTGTCAACCTTTATTCTATCGCATATATTATCATGCATTTTGCCGCATTACTTATGGTTATATGATATAATCTGCCGGACTTATAGGAGGCAATGTTCAAGTAACTCTATTTCTACTCCAATAAGTGCCTTTTGTCTGTGGACACCACAGCTATTAATTCATTGTCATGTTTTTTTAGATTGTTGATTTAATCACGTCAATTTATGGTAATTCCAATTCGTTTTTGCCATCTACTTCCTAGGGGCAAAACATTCATTACTGAGAGAATTCCGTTCCCTTAGACCGTAGGTGTTTAGCGTGATGCATGTGTGTATTTTATGATTTGTGCTGATTCCTCTTCATAAAGACGAAAATCTGCGGCAAAGATGCTAGGCCCACACAGCGGTTTTAATGAACCAGATTTAATCACTTTTGGCGCCTCCAAGATCAAACGTGAATCATCACAGGGGCCACCGAAAACGAAAAATTTTCTGACTGAAGAAATCAGTTCACTGTGATCAGGTCCCTTTGCTTTATAATAAACTTACGTTTTGTTGGGTGTTTCTTCTCTGGTATAGTTCGTCAGATTGTTTAAACAAAAGCCAGTCATTCGTTTCAAGGTAATTTACGGGTGTGAGTATAAACATGCGTCGCTTTTAGTCTGATTTCGCAATTTTCGCTTCGAAAATGTGTTTACGAAGTCTCACTACAATAACTTTAAACGTTGCTAAAAGAACACCTAAACGCAGTATCATTTAATACTTCACAGGGACTGTCAAATATAGGTTAGCCACAACTTAATCAGGTGATATTCATTGTGGTAGGCTGAGAAGGCGAGTTCTAAAATAAATGTCCTTGCCTTAAATTTTACCGCACCTATGTCGTCGAGTGTAAAAGCTTCGAGTGTGATGTGCATCCGCCTTCAGAAAAGGATGTCAGATAAACTTCAACCACGTCTGGGTGCCCAACTTCATGGGAAATTGTCGATTATCGTTTGGTTAATAGGGAAACAGCAGCAGCTCTATTCTGGCCAATAGCTTTTCTGTGGCAACAGCTGAACGGGTACGCAACATTGCAGTTAATGTTTCGAGTTCCCACATTTTGTGTAGAACGCAGGTTTTAGAGTTTGCACCTTTTAAAACGAGGAGTGCCGTAGTTTTAGGGGTCACCCAACTCATCATTAAGCAACATATTGGGCTGGTTTCTATTTATAATACTTCCGCATTGATGCCTGGTATTCCTCATTTAAGATTTGCACGCAGAAATGCACTATATGGAAACAAATGATATATAACTTGTGGTATCCGTGACAATGTTAACGAAAGTCATACTTTTTACCCTCCGTCTGCATCGTAAATGCAGAAACGTCCGTACAACACGCTTTCAGACCCGGACTTTTTTTTGGTCCGCATGTATTTAGCCTTAGTCCAAAGCAAACTGTTTTGCAAACTGTAACCCGTTTCTTCAGTTTTTTCATCTATTACCTACAATCGGTTGTATTAAGGTCTTGCCAAAACCCATCTCTCTTAAAAGGCGTTTTCCCAAACTTTTAAACGTGAAAATTTCTGAGACAATGAGACTGCTTTCTACAACTGCGATTCGCAAGCTAAGGGTGTCTACAGAAAAGGGAGTTGAGCCATTATTAGACCAAATTATGCGATATACCCTAGGATTCATATTCCCGAGAAATTATCTAGAGATAAACTGAGGATTTATCGAGTTGCTACATAAGGCAAACTGCTGGAATTTGTTATTAAGTCGCACTTTGAATGCAAAATGAACTCTTCAATGTCAAAACCTTAAGGACCGCCATAAATTTAAAAATTGCAGCTAAACCGACCTAATCATTTTACATTAAAAGTAGTTTTAGGGGAATTGCACATGTATCAAAAGTCGATGAATCCTTTTTTCAGTCAAGAGGCCGCAATCAGATGGTTCGTCTGCTTACGATACTTAAGTGATGGACTCTGAAAGAGAGAAAACACGTTTCTTGAGCAAATTCCTTTAGAAAATCGATAGGACGCGTAAGTAAGTCAGAGTTCCTACGTCCTTTACGTGAATAATTTTCGCAGTTTTGACTACTCCATTGCCAGCCTTTGGTTGAAATGCAAAACGACTTTGATTTCCGCGAAAATCAGGGGCTGTAAGAATTAAACCAGCCTATCACGAGTAGAATTAGAAAAAAGCACCCGCAAGAATGCTGCGTGACAGTAACCTGCCGCTGAAAGTTGTGCTAAAGTTTTTTACAGGTCATTTTTGGCGTGCTAAAATAGAACGCTTTTTCATGTCACTACATTACTTCCCCTAGCAGGAGAACAGAGTTCGAATGTTCAAGATGGGTGTGAACTACGCAAGTGGCAGACATAATATGCATGTTGGTAACGATCAGGGAAACGAACACGATGACCACTGCGCGTAGGAGCCGGAATTGGGAGGGGAAGAGGATGCACAGGGTTATCAGGTGGAGGCGGGGAAATCGACGAAGGCATTGTGGCAGATAAAGGAGGCCGATATGTCGGGGTGAGCGAAGCAGGGTCGGTATAGGCCACTTTCAACCAATCGGTCGATAACACTTCGGTGTGGTGTCACGGCCGATTTTTAAATGCTTTTCCCTGCGCTACGGGACTCGAAATGAACCGCCGTAGGACCGTTGTAGTGGCTTACGAACACTACCCACGCGGACAAATACAAAGAAGCATGGTAGAAAGTTAGGGTCAATATACGACCTACTTGCTGCCACGCGTGTAGATATGGCCCAGAGATTAACCATTGCTTGGCGCAGCCATTGGACACAATCAGCACAATGCAGATCGGCTAAACTTTCGGATGGCCCGAAAAAGTCGTCGGGAGTCCGTATGGTAGTCCCGTAAGCAAGTTCGGCAAGCGAGCACTTCAGGTCAGGTTTTAGCGAGGTACGGATACCTAGCATGACCAAAGGGAGATACTCATTCCAATGAGCGAGGTTATCATGAGCTCGGAGCGAGGTTTTTAGTTGACGGTGGAAACGCTCAACTAGACTGTTGAATGGGGGTGGTAAGCTGCCGTACGTTTACAAGAGCACCTGAGGAGGTCTGTGAGGGCCTTTAAAAGGCCAGATTCAAACTGATGGCCTCGTTCAGTGATAATAGTTGTGGAGACACCATAATGACAAATCCGGTGTTCCAAAAAGGCATGAGCGGCAGTATCTGCAGCGATGTTTGAACTCGGAGTTGTGATGGGCCATCACGTGAATTGGTCAGTAGCAGAGGGAAAATAGCTGCAAAAACGGGATTTTGTCAAAGGACCTGCGAGATTTACGTACGCATGCGCAAAACGTGCATCCGGTGCAAGAAAGGTTCTAAGTAAGGCTTTGCTATGACGACCGATTTCGGCTTTTCGACAGGCCAAACATTGGCGAGTCCACTGGTGGATAGCATTGTTTACGCTGGGTCAAACGAGACGGTCGCTGACGAGACGCTGAGTAGCCCGGATGTCAGGGTGGGCGAGATTGCGTAACGCGGTGAAAACATCTCGTCGCATCGCACTTACTTCTGTAAGTCGAGTGGAACCGCACGACACATCACACAAGATTGCAGTGGAGGTGGCGAACAGAGGGGTAGCTTAAATCTGAAGGTTTGTATACTGTAGTTCTTCAGAAAAATTCGGCTGCTGCTGCCGCAGCTCAGCCATGCACTCTAGGTCGATGGAAGGGCGGATAATAATATTAATTCCAGGTCGGGATAGGCAGTCAGCGACCTGAATAGAGGGTCCTTTAAGAAATCAAATATCCTGGGTATATTGAGAGATAAGATCAAGATTTCGGGCCTCACGGGGTGAATACTTGTCAGAGGGAGTAGGGGGTTTTTGGTCAGTTTAAACACAAAAATCTCTGTCTTTAAAATAGTTACGAAAATTCTTAATAGCAAGACAAATGGCAAGGAGTACTATAAGAACTTTGGGGGTGTCCATTTAGCAGGGTAGAAGCATAGGGCTTGGGTGCCCTTTGTGGTTTTTTTGTCGGAGGGCTACACTTACGGTGCGATTGGAGGCGTCAGCAACAGTGGACACCAGGGCATCAGTTAGCGCTTGAGGCAAATCAGTTGTACTCGCGAGGATCTCTTTAACACGCTGGAAGGCACCCGTGGCTGTGTCAGGAGAAG
Source organism: Spirometra erinaceieuropaei (assembly GCA_902702965.1). Taxonomy (NCBI): domain Eukaryota; kingdom Metazoa; phylum Platyhelminthes; class Cestoda; order Diphyllobothriidea; family Diphyllobothriidae; genus Spirometra; species Spirometra erinaceieuropaei. Next base: position 285,644 of record CACRXP010000024.1, read on the forward strand.
AAAATTCGCGGTTGTTGCCTCCTAACAGATTTGGAGGAAGTAACATTATTTTTGCGCAGTGAGGGGTGAAACATCAGTAGGTTACCCGCGGAGAGCTGGACTTTTGGCGTCCATGAGATGACCACAGAAAGCACCTAAGCGTTGTCCTAAGAACAAGAGCGAGAAAACGTTGAAAACGCATTTGGAGGAGTTTGTGAAAATGCCAAATTAGCTAAACCGAGCAAAAATGAGGCGTAGGTTTTGTAGGTGCTGATGTCCATTAGAAACTACAACTAGAAGACCTTCAACATAAACAAAAACGAAAGGTTGCTCGCGGAGTTACGGAGTCTAAAAGGCATGCTGACGAACTCAAAAAGACCGAATGGAGTCGAGGTCGCCACTTTTGGAATGTGCTCTCTATCTACAGGGGTTTGGTGGGATGCTTTTACTATATCAATGCTGAAAAATATTTTTGTCCCAGCTAGGCTAGAGGAAAAGTCATGGAGCCGAGGAAGTAGATATCTGTCAGGGACGGTGCAGTAGTTTAGTCGACGGAAATCACCACATGTATGTCAGTCCTTGAGAGATATTTTGCCAACCATGGACTAGTGGAGGACCGAACTATGCCAGGTGTCATCATATGGCTGAATTCAGCCTTGGCGATAGATAACTTTTCAGCCGCTAAACGACGAGTACGGCGAAAAACGGGTGGTCCCGTAGTCGAAATATAATGCATGGAGGAATGTTGAATAGGCTGCTCACAGCGTGAATGGCCGGATGATATATGGTTATACCGAAAGCGAACTATAATAGGAAGTGGACGAAGAAATTGTTAAAATGCATGGGCAAGTGGAAGAAATGGTACGAGTCGAACAATTAGAATACCAAGATGTCATCGAGTCGATTAGTTTATTGGACATGATATTAACGCGGTGACCGGCAAAGGATATAAAGTCAACCCCAAGGATGGTGGTGTTAATATCAGCAATGATGAATATCCAGCGGAAAAACGTAGTAACCCAAGACCAAAAGTTAGGGAGGAGGTACCACCAACTGCCTGAAGAAACATTGAAGAGTTGGATAACCTACGATGAGTCAGAGAGAGTGGAAGTAGACTGATGTCAACACCAGTCTCTACGAGGAAATTACGGCAGGAAAGCCTTTTGAAAATGCGAAGCAGACGACTTAGGGAGGTTGAACCGACCAAGTTCGTCGAAAATTCCTCGTAACGACATGGTGGTTGGCAACGATGGGCATTTAGCCATAGGTGTGGTGTCACCAGCAGAAATCGTCCGAAGTCGACGGGACTGATATCACAGTGGGAAATCTCTGACAGCGAAAAATGGACGGACATCTTCGTCGAGAGACATTGAAGCATGAAGCTGGGAAAATTCAAAGGTGAAGTCGTCTAGGCGTTTTATGACATTCTCGATTGTGGGCGCACTTGGTGCAGCTGCGATACGACGAACAACATTTGCCGTAACAGGAGGATGCCACCAGCAGTTACTGCGAGTATATGAACAGTCGATGACGGAATGTTCGACGCAAGGATAGCTTGCACAGAAGAGGACAACCGTTGGAAGAAAAGTCTCCTGGAAACTGTGGCATCCAGATTTTGTTCTTCTGCCAGCTGCTTCGAACGCCTAAGAAGCTGCGTAGGCTTCCTGTCACCAAGGTCCTCGTCAGAAATCAAACGCTGCAGGCGTTTTTGAGTTGACAAGGCAATGTGTGAGATGAGAACTTTCTTTAGAGTACCATATGAGGCTTCTGTGGGAGATCAAGCTATGACGTCGCGAAGGTCCCTAGTGATATCCATTGGGCGTACTGCCACAACGTACTGAAATATCGTATCCTGTCTTGTAATCTGGGCCGAGAGTGGAACGGAATTCTACAACGTGCAGCCAAAATGCAATATTACCAAGCCACATGGCCGGGGGGTCAAAGGTGTCAATGCCGGCTATCGGCTTGCTTGTAGAATCGTTGAACATAATTAGCCGATGTCAGTCAGCGATCAGATAATTGATGTAGTGACTGGCGCGCTGACACTGAGAGTGAAGGGTAGCAACCGTATTGGCTGAAAATGCGAGGCAGCGTGAATATCAAATGAGGTCTGGCTAAAATAAAATGTTCAGCGAAAGGTACAGTGAAGATGAATCCAAATGGGAATAGTTATGCGTAGAAATGATAAAGAAAGCGCTATGAACGATACAGGGTCAGCAATGTAAGAAATAAATCGGTCTATCGCGAGTAAACTTAGAAAAAATCAAAGTGGTGCAGGAATCCATCGTGACGATAACTTGCTATTGAAAGTTATACCAAAGTTTTTACAGGTCGTATCTTTGGCGCACTAAAACAAAATGTTTTTTTATGTCACTGCAAGGACAGCGTTTTAAACTACACATCATTTCCACGACGATATCAGCTTTTTCAGCCTTAAAATGACGGACAAAAAATCTGTGCCACTACATGCACTAGAACGAAAGTCCCTAGTTGCAAGCGTAGAATACCTTGTCCCGTCTCCAAAAATGACTGCAACGTCTGATTTCAGACTGCAGTTGAAAAACACTGCTCATCATTGACGATATTTGGCAATGGTGCCTGGTCCGTCTGACACGTTTAAAGAATATTTTGATATCAGCATGGCCACCCTGCGACAAAAGCTGACGGAGATGTCAATGGCCTTTTTCGCATGATGCGCAAGAACGTTCATTAGGTCAGGGAGGGAGGCGAACACGGACGAGAAACATTTCTTTGGTAGGGGGCGCTCACAGATCGTTCATACGGAACTCACTCGTTTCGTTGTGTCTTAAGGGCTCTCTCAAGCCCAACCAGCAGCCGCACAGCGGCGCATGATATATAGGCAGAATGTTATTACCGACAAAGACAAGGGGAGACTGGAATGGCCATTTCTGGCCTATTAGCCGTCGTCAGCCAGCCATACCCAAGCCCGAAGTGTGGAACACCCGAGCCTCGGGTAAAGGCGTGGACTTCTAAACCAACAGGTCGCGAGTTCGAGCCTTGGGTGTGCCTCACTTCGTGCTTGGGTATGACTGACTGATGACGACTAATTAGCCAGAAATGGCCATTCCAGTCTCCCTTGTCTTTGTCGGTAATACCAGTCCTGTTATTTTCCAGCCGTAACTGCAGTGCTGCAATGACCATGACGGAGTGGGCCTTTTTAGTCTACTAACTCGTACCATAAGACAAGCTTTTCAAATTTTGTCAAATTTGTGCGCGTTACTCCTTCTGGTGGCATCTGCCTATATATCATGCGTTGCTGTGCGGCTGCTGGATGGGCTCGAGAGAGAGCCCTTAAGGCACAACGGAACGAGTGAGTTCCGTAAAAACGATCGGTGAGCGCCCCCTACCATTGTATATTCCCGATCGAAAACCGACAGGGCAATGGGCTCGTGGCCCCGTGGGTAGAGGCGTGGACTTCTAAACCAACAGGTCGCGAGTTCGAGGCTCGGGTGTTCCACACTTCGGGCTTGGGTATGACTGACTGGCGAAGGTTAATAAGCCAGAAATGGCCATTCCAGTCTCCCTTCTCTTTGTCGGTAATACCTAAACATTTCTTTATTCGTTGCTCAATTTTACTGTGAACGATCTCAGTGAAATAGCGAAACGAATAGGAAGCAGAAAATGCATGTTATGCGATTTTGCGATAGCTTATTGTAGCTCTCCGTCGTAGTTGTCGGTTATCCTGGTTGATTCCAACGGGCACGTTTGCCCGACTGTAGGCGCTGCTCAAGGCGCCTAAGCAGGAGATGCTTTCGCCTGAGGGACCTCAGTTTGCTTACTGCCTTCAAGGTCTACCTCGACACATTAGTTGCAGAACTGAGGACATGCATGCGGATGACATCTCATATTACGGGGGACTGAAATACAGCAGCGAGTACTAAAATTTCGTAAAGAGTTTCAATTTCTGCGGCTTTATCCATGTTAACTGCTTTGTTCAAATTAAGGGAATTGTCTGCCTTGCCGCGGTATGCACCATTTTCCCAATCTTAAATGTCTCTCTTTACCTCATCGCGTTTACCTTTTACTTGATGCCACTTGATTTGGAAACCTGTTCTTTGCTTCCTTCGTGTTATTCACAACAATCGGTGAATCTCGACATGTAGGATAGTTTTTTTACATCCCATTGTTGTCGGCCGCAAATGTGGTCAAAGAGCCATTTATGCAACTGACTGATTGGATGCATCCCTCCTGGGACAGTAATCGACATCGATACAATCAGCATTTCTTCTTTCTCGAATGAATTTGGCAAATATGCCAAGCGGCGTCTTCGTAAGGCCGCACAGAAAAGATGAACTTAAACCCACTATTGTCAACAGCAACGCGCAATATGTGCCAAGCTCCACAGAACACTGACTGAAATATTTAGCTGTACTCTTTATTGTCT
>CACRXP010000024.1:292706-308331 GCA_902702965.1 Spirometra erinaceieuropaei
GGGACTGAAATACAGCAGCGAGTACTAAAATTTCGTAAAGAGTTTCAATTTCTGCGGCTTTATCCATGTTAACTGCTTTGTTCAAATTAAGGGAATTGTCTGCCTTGCCGCGGTATGCACCATTTTCCCAATCTTAAATGTCTCTCTTTACCTCATCGCGTTTACCTTTTACTTGATGCCACTTGATTTGGAAACCTGTTCTTTGCTTCCTTCGTGTTATTCACAACAATCGGTGAATCTCGACATGTAGGATAGTTTTTTTACATCCCATTGTTGTCGGCCGCAAATGTGGTCAAAGAGCCATTTATGCAACTGACTGATTGGATGCATCCCTCCTGGGACAGTAATCGACATCGATACAATCAGCATTTCTTCTTTCTCGAATGAATTTGGCAAATATGCCAAGCGGCGTCTTCGTAAGGCCGCACAGAAAAGATGAACTTAAACCCACTATTGTCAACAGCAACGCGCAATATGTGCCAAGCTCCACAGAACACTGACTGAAATATTTAGCTGTACTCTTTATTGTCTATGCTGTTCGCAAGGAATATTATCACATCTTATTTTCTTCTGTACAGCATGCTCGTACCTGCGGTACTCGTTTTGCCGACGCCTGCTAACCTTTTATTTCTATTGGGTTTTCCTAATTATTTTATACATCTTTCTGCTTCCTGATCTTTCTTCTTAATTATTTATTAGTTCATACCTCATTGTCTCTTTTTATTTTGCAGGTGATCCACAGATTTTCAAGTATTGACTCTCAAATCTGAATATTCATTTACGTTTGGATACAAAATCCATATTTGCACCATGCCCTTTCATTTTTTGCAAAATTAACTTTTGTCCTCACAGACTTTTATCTCGACATAAAACCACATGGATTAGGTTAAGGTAAAAGCTTACAGAAAAACAGCTCTGATTTACCAATCGAACGTATTCATACTTAACAGTCAAGCCTGCAATCTAGCTGTCAACACTTCAATTACATGACCGACAGTGCAAAACTCGACAGAAAGACTTTTAGAGAGTTTATCAACTCAACGGTCTTTGATCTGTAATAGTGGGTACAGGGAAAGGTGGTATGTCTCAGAGCCATACCTAATCCACCATTAATTTCAGCTGCTTTTTCCTTACCAGAATGAGTATGAAAGTTTCATCACAACCGAGGAACAGCTCCAGGGAGCCATGGTTTAACAGCTATTCCAGGTGTGTGCTTTTGTTAGTTCTTTTTAAAAAATGCAGTCAATGTTGTCAATGAAGTACTGATCGGGACCAGATTTATCTGGGATTGTTTTGTCTTAGACCTTTCCGTTATGGAGACAAGGGGATGATTTTTATGTTCTTTCAGAATAAGTTCGTTCCAAGTAGTTTTAGCTAATTTACCATACTCCGAGAGAGCCCAGACACACGTTTTGATTGTGTTGTGCTACCATATGCCACAGTTTTTAGAGTTTCTGTTTGTCTGGGAATCCCCCAGCGGAAAAAAGGTGTTGTTGATCACGTTTGGTCGAGCATCTTAACAAAATATATTACTGAAATGAGCCCAGTAGCTGCACATAATGCGATTTTCGATGTGACATACAACAGAGCTAATAAGGGCAGAATTCGTCCTGGCCGTATTGTCTTACTTTGTGCATTACATGTAATGAAGAATTCTATCTTTTGTAACAGATAGTTATTCTAGTCCGAGCAAAATAAATGCCAGCAAAGACGGAAGAAGCTTGAAGGACCAGTTCTGGACTGTTACTCGTCCTCGACTCGAATCAACAGACCGCTTGGGTGTAATCCATCAGAGCAAAGATGAAGTATTTTCAGCAATATTGGATTTCAAGGAGGTGGGAGAAAAGGGGATAACTTAAGGTAGAATTCAAGAGAAGGACATGAATAAAGGAAAAGAATCGGAAACTTAGAAACCGACAAGTCACTAAAATCAGAATACAGTTGTTAGAGTAACGCCGTAACACGAAGAATCAAGACCTCCTAACTGATATCAGCACCTTAGTCGGCACCGCCTAGGCGGGTTAGCAAGGTTTCTAAAAAATCGTAGTCTTTAATTGAACCCGCTTTCGAAATCTAGTTCTTCTAAATTTCTAAGCTTACCCGCTGGTTTAATGTAATAAACACATCGCAAATAATACAGTAACAGAATTCTGGAACTACCAATTTCGATGCAGTCATTTACGTGATTTGTAAATTAACGGCACACGACACATATTTTTAAGTCCAACATGACATATTTGCGATAAGCTATCAGTTCTTTGGGTAAACTATAAACCAAAACTCTGGGTAAAAGTAAATTTCGACACCTACTTTGCTACATAAATTCCCTTGTTGAAGTGAACCGCGACTTCGCGACGACGGATGAGTTACTAATCACTGCTTACCAGGGTTATTTGATGAACCTACGTACGCGCATCACTTTCATACCGGTCCAGATATCTAACTTCAAGAAGTTTTTTCGGGCGACCGTCATGCTCAGTCTGGCGTCGCTGTCCAAGGCCTTTCTACCGCAAGGTCATTCAGCCCTTGCGGCAAACCGTTCCAGACGCGCTGACCTGAAGCTCGACCAACTTCGGCTCGGACATACCAGTGTCCACACAGTTGCAGACACCCATGTGGCCATTTGAACTCACCTTCTCCCTGCAACCACAACCTAAGCCACTGCGACACCACTCCTCGGCGAATGCAGCACTCGACGATTGGAGACCACTTAAGCTTGATACACGAGTTTATGAAGGCCGCTGCCACCACTGTTCTTAGGACTCTCGGGCATGACTAAGCGCAGTCAACATCAATCCTGGCGTCGCCAGCGGTCATTGCCGCCCGGGAGGACAACGCCGGGTTCTGTATACAATAAACCCCTCAATCTGGTAAACATCTTCTTAAAACTCGGGATTTGACCCGACGGTTGTGGTGCACTGAGTACTCACTCCCATCACTTAGAAGCTACAGTTTGAAAATGCAGGTTTGTAAACTAATGTAGTCCTTTACCACTACCAGACGAATGATTGCCGTAACTACACACGACTTAGCTTTGCTAGTGAAAAAATTGAATCAGCGGGCGTGGGTTTGATCTGGTCCCAGCAAATGCGTTGTCACAGCGAGCATGTCTGAGTCTGCTTCTGATATCCCAAGTGCCAGAATGCATCATGACAGAAATATTTCGACAATACCTCAAATCGCTCTTAAGAGAAGATGAGAAAGTCATCGTATTGAAGGCTTTCAGGATGGGTCCAGTAAAAGACTCAAACAATGCGTCAGACCGACTGAGCCAGTTAAATAGTGTCTCACAGAATGAGGGACAGGCGTAACTACTGGTAAGGAGGAAATCCGCATTCCAAAATGTTCACCCAGCAGTTTCTTTTCAGGGGGACTTCCATCAACGGATAAGAAGAACTGGGGTGTCCTTAAACTAGGAGTCCTCAGGAGGTCGAGCCTCGACCTGAAATGACGCAAAATGTTAAATTGCAAAACAACGCATGTGTAGAGGTCGTTGCTCTGGAGAAGGCTATAACCCTAAGAGCCTAGGCGTGATGGACCCCAGTTCATCTCGATCAGCTCCAACCGGCTTTTGCATTCAATCTCACAAAACGGACAGACGCCTGTACATCGGAGTTACTCAATTCAAATTAAGATTTTCTTATATTAATGCAAAAACCCCCCGTTTCGAAGATCAGTGGACTCAAAGCACTACTTTAAGCACGAAAGCTCGATGTCCCTGCCATAACGGAAACATGGCCCAAAGCTGAAATGGCGGATACCGAGATTTCGATACGGGCTTGCCAGCTCTTTCGCAAAATAAACAGGGCAGTTGGGCAGTCATATCTGTAAGGACAGGAGATGTGGCGGCTAAATGAGCCGACACCCGCTCCTCTTAAGATGAATTCGCCTGGGTAAAGTTAAATGAGAGTAACGCACAAAGCCTAGAATTGCTGAGGGATTACAGGCCACCAAACCTTTCGAGTGCGGCTGATGAGTCGCTCCTCCATTTAGTCAAGGAATCAGCTGGCCACCAAGAGGCTTTTGTTGTTGGGGGATTTAAGTGCACCTGCAATATAGTTGGAGAGTTTGGCAGTAGACGGCACGCCACCTTTCGTCAGTTGTAAGATAATCGACCTTACACTCGACCTCCCTCTGGCACTGTATGCAATGGCACCAACGAGATTAAGAGGGAACCAGAGAGCCGATTGTTTGAATCTAGCTTTTACGAAAGAATTCTCTAGCATTGACGGAGTGTACTCCAGTGTTCCTCTCTGTAAGAGTGATCATACTAAGCTACTGTGGAATTACTCGCTCTTTTGTCAGCGCCAGAATAGAGGAGAAGACCACCTTTACATATAGAAAACAGCGTTTAACACAAGAAAGAACGAATTAATGTCCGTCAACTGAGACCATTTGCTCAAGGGGGTCCGGAGGATGACTGGAGATCGTTCAAAACTATTCCATTCGATCGCATTTGACGCTGTTGTCCAATGGAACAACAAACACGACTAATCGGCCTTCCAGGTCAACTAGAGACCAGAATAAACTGTTGGGAAAGAGAAGTAAAAGATGGAAGACATTCAGGGAAACTGGGTAGCCAGTGCATCTCGAGGAGTTTCGCGTCAACGAAATGCAGGCAAAAAATGCATCCGTCGGACTAGGAGGGACTTTAAGTTCAAAATTACCCGGCAGGCTGAACAAAAACCCAAGATTTTATCTCTCTGTATTAACGGTTGACTGAAAATAAGGAACCTATTACAGTAGTGGAGAAAATTAATGACGCATAAATTGTTGAAAACGGCGAAAAGCTGAACACGCAGACGATTATTTGCGTCAGTATTCACTAGGGAATCGGAGTCTAAGAATCGCAATGCTAGCAATTCTGTTGTGACCGTTGGGCCTGTGTTTGAATCCATACGCTGTCGTGAAAAGAGAGCTGAAGAATTTCAAATAAGCGAAGTCGTCGGGTCCGGAAAATTTATCGGCCAAATTCTTGAAAGAATTGACGAACTAACTCTCGAAATCACTAGCACACATTTTCCGTTCATCATTCGAACTATGGAGGCTGCCATTCGAATGGAAGGCAGCAAATATCTACCCGATATGCAAGGGCGGGGCTCGCACTAGTGAACAATTACCAGCCCCTCAGTGTTACCGGTATTTGCTTTAAGATAATGAAACCCATGCTTAAGACAACAATAACGAAGCTCCTGGGGTAGAACCCCTTACTCTTAGTGCTCCGGCATGGCTTCAAACAGAACCGTTCGTGCCTTTCCAGTTTATTGCTCTTGACCATGTATTGGACTCGCGCACTGGATGAGGATAGTAGGGTCCATGTCATTTACACGGATTTCGAGAAGACGTTGGGCAGCGTCCCACACAAACGCCTAATATTTAAGTTGTCTGAAATTCAAATCAGAGGGAAGCTGATGACATTAATCGCCAATTTTCTTACGGGGATGATCATAAACTGTTTGCGTTGATGCCTCAAGTTTAACTCCTACCACCTTTCCAAGTGATGGCCCCGGGCTCAATTTTAGGGCCGTTGCTACTCCTAGTTTATACTAATGACTTCATCGACGGCCTTGGATGCAGCGCAGTCGCGTTTGCGGACGATGGTAAACTGTGGAGGACCATCAAATCTGGCGCAGTCAGTCACACAATTCAAGAGTGTCCCAGCCGACTTGACAACTGTTCAGCTCGTTAATCCCTGAATTTTAATGTGGCCAAATTTGTGCGCCTGAGGCTTCACACTAGAAATATCATTGAGGAGTATGATTCCTTCCGATACCTCCTCCACGGGCAAACATCCCCATATGTTGAGGAACCAAAAGGCCACGGCGTCCAAATGACCTCCTCCCTTAAACCATCGTCATAGCGTCCAAGCACAGTTAAAGGCGCGATACGGGAGTTATTTGCGCAGGCCGAAAGGATCTGTTCGGAGAAACCCAGGGAGCATTCGTTCGGCCTTACTTAGCGTATACCGTCCAGGTCAGGTGACCCTAGCCCAAGAAGGATTGCCAACAGCTCGAAAGAGTGTAGGCGATGGCCACGAAGATGGTCAAGAGTCTTAGTCATTAGCCTTACGAAACCAGACTGGTTGAAATACATTTGCTCCCTCTCACTTACAGGCAACCGTGCGGCGAACTTTTTCAAACCTTTCGCGTTGTCGGAGACCGTAAGTGTGTCCTAGACCTTGACGACTTCTTCGAGTTGGCTGGGATGGACCATTTGTATGGTTGTCCCTTTAAACTGCGGAGACAGTTGATTCATACAGACGTCCAACGGAAGGCCTTCTCGCAAGTGGTCATTGAAGCATGTAACGGACTGCCTGACTCGGTGGTACTTTCCGATACTCTTTAATCTTTAAGTTTAGACTAAGTGCTGCTTTTTTGAGAGGTTACTGTGCATATAGTCGCGATTGTGTCAGTGGTAGCTGTTTGCGCCAGGCTCACACATACCGATCATCTTTAAATCTATAGAATTACTGATGTACCAATTGATCCTATTACTGTTTAAAATATGAATAGGGAGCTCAAGGAGGACAGCCTCATTCCCTTAAAAATCTGACTTAAAACTAACTGACATAATTGAACTTGAGCGAGAGCAAGCCAAACTGTTATCTTTGTAACGCCAGAAATGATTTGATACTGGAATTCTTCCCATAGACTAGAAAACAGCCCACGTTGAACCGCTTCACAAACACCTTTTCCATGCGCTTGCGACTAACTACAAACCCGTTAATCTGGCGCTCTAAGACCTTTTTATCTCTTCCTCTGACACGTACCGTCAAATATCATCGGTTGTTTCTTCTGAACACAATTGCAATTTGGAACAAGTCACACAGAAATGCGAAAAGTCTGCAAAAACATTTTTTGCTTAAAAGAAATATTGCACGTTTTTGAATTCAAGAAAACTTCTACATATTTTGGGTGCTGAATCGACCAATCTAGTCTACTGTGGTGATGGATATCGTGGTCTCTGATCGTTCTGACCGGTCTCACAATGCGAGTGATTGTACCGACTCTACAGTCCGCATACACAAGGAACAAATGCTTCGGTCCACAGCGAGAAACTCTTCTTCAATGCTTCTGTTGCTAGTGAGAACAAAGACAGGCCAAAGCGAATTTTTAATGTTTTAAACATGTTCCTTAAAGTAGACAGTCCATCAATGTCACCATCTATTTCCTTTACTCTTTTGGCTTCAACTGTGAGGTCGCTGATATAAAAGGACTTTTGTTTAGGAGGACAAATCCGTCAATTCTTGTTAAAATAGTTTTGTCCATAAAAGATGGCTTAATTTTCTTTCATTTGGAGCATGCAGCTCAATATCTTATAGGAAATAAACTTTTTATTAGTCGACGTAAAACTCTATTGCTACGCAGATTTTCCACCTCATTGCAAAACGTAAAGCCACCCCGTAATTCTACCAATCTGCAGTTTGCTTCTGAAGCAGGTCGTTTATCGGCTGTCAACCAAATGTCCCCCGTATCTGCGGCGGCCCTAGTTCAATCTAACCCTTTATCCGAGCACATTATCATTAACTCAGTTGAAACCAGCCGCTTTAAAACGCCTTCAAGAAGCGTTAATTGCTCAAGTGCTGCTCCCAATTTTGTAGGGTCCCTTGATCTTAACAGCAAAGATAGACTAACCCTGGAGTCGCCGTCGACTCCGAAAAATGACTTAGTTAACTTGGCCAAATCCATCCTGTTCCCGTGACAGGCCACTCAAGTCTGGCCTAGCGGTAAGATCAGATAAGCCAGATAATAGCCCAGAGAGATTTTTACCTATTCCTTTTTCAAATTCTCAATTAGACGGTTACACCACAGCTGGGAAGCCCATTATTACACCAGCCTGTAAAATAGAAGTATGCAATGTCGCTGACAATTTTCCCAATCCCACAGTTAGCCTGACACCCAAAATAATAAAGCCCACTTACAATATAAACAGGTTTCGATACCATTTGGTCTGCTTCCTAACATAAATCGCCCCTCCTATTATACTCAACATTCTTAAAACCGTTTTTATGTCTCCTTTTTTGATCCCACAAAATGGCATTCCTCTTCATGGGTCCTGCTCAATTATGTTTCCCTACAATACTGCCTAATCAGTTAGTGGTAATATCCCCACAACTTTCAGACAGCAGCAACTTTGCTTTCCCACGTTTTCTTCCTCCCTACAGCTTAATTTTTGCCACCAACACTTCCTCGTTTATAGCAATTAGCGAAACCTGAATCCTAGAAATACGCTTACTATGGTTTCCCTCGACGTAAGATCAGTCGTGTAAAAGATGTTACAACTCAGAACTGTGACCTTTTACTTTGACCCCGATGTTTTGTGCATGACAGAATCTTGGACTTACTCTCTGATTTCCGACTCGGTGCTTGCTATAAATAGTCTCAGCTTATACCGACAGGACTGTGTTGATAAACGTGACGGTGGTTGACTTCTTTACATCAGAGCCCCACCTGCACATTCGCCTTATGTCTTAAACATTTCTTCCTTTTCTGAAAATCTATGTTTCGCTTCGGTACTCCTCCCGCAAAATAGGAAAGCCTTAATCGGATGCGTATATAACCCCTTTGTTACTCAGGAAATGAAGGCCAATTCTGTAAACCTTGAAAGAATCGCGGAGACTTTATTCAATACCAAAATAGTCGTGGATGATTTTAATTTGCCAGAAATTGACTGGCAGGCACACATCCCCCTCTAAATTCCAGAATACTCTAGACACCATTCGGTTTTCAAACTTGTCTCAATTAGTCCACTCTTTGACCAGAAACGATAGTACATTTCGTTTTATTTTTTCGATTGTCATCCTTCCACTATCTATGGATTTCCATCGTGGCCTTTTTACAAGTGATCATGCCTTAATTCATTGTCGTCTTCCAGTTACCATTTCCGCAAAGTCAACAGTAAAACGTACTTTTTTGCCTATGTTTATGTTAAAAGGAAATAAGAAAATAACTCCAAAAGCACACTCGATTGCCACAATATTTTTTCAAGTAATGATCCAAATTTCGCTACGATTCACTACCGTGCATGACAGGTCACCTCGTTCTCATTCAACTGAAGACGTTTAAATCGAGTGCCCATTCCCGCGCTATCACACATTTTCTTAAAAGCAGCTTGAAGACCCTTCCGTTAACTTATTTTCGGTTTACCTAAGAATCATTGAAATATTTGAAATAGCTTCGAAAATGGGACTTGCGCGAGATAAGCGTAGAGAGTTTTTAGCTATTAGCGGTGCAAATTACCCTAGATCTTTTGCTGAGGCCTTCCGTCAAAAACCAACGGCTAAGTCCCGCCAAGTCCTACCGCCTTTGCTTAGTAATAAAAATACGTTCATTGCAGAGGAGTCCGGTAAGCAGAACTGTTAAATTCATTCATCGAAATTTGTCGTACCAAGAACGTTGCCGACATACAGGCCTTGATTTTTTGTGATTTCGCAGATTAATAAAGGGACTATTTTACTATATAGGCTCTTATATAATCGTATCTTTAACTCGCCCTCTACTTTAAGACATCTTTTCCACCCCCGACCTTAAAGCCACCGTGGGGTTTTTTATTTCTTAGTCTGGCACGTACCGTTAAATATCGTCGGTCCTTTTCTGTGAACACAATTGCTATTAGAAATAAATTACCAAGAAATGTGAAAATTCTACAAAATGAACCATAACTCATTTATGCACACGGAACAACCCACAACTTTTGGGTGCTGAATCCACCGATCGAATATGGCGTAGCGATAACGTTCGTGGTCTCTGATCCCCATGGCCGGTCTCACCAGGGACAATCTCATTAGCCAACAGCAACAGCTGTCCTTCAGTGCTTCTCTTTGGTCCATTCCCAACTTCTTGGAAAGAAGGGGCGACTGATTATATCCGATGCAGTGTTACGCCTCCCTTCCTTGACTTTCTTAATTTCATGGGCAGCAGTTTTTTCTCCAGAACCCTCCAAACTATAAGAACACAATCTTCCCCATTTTTATTGGGAGTTTTTTCACTGCTAGCCAGATTTGCGTTTAACCTATCCCTGAGAATGACTGCGAACTATCAATAAATACAATTACTATTATTGTTGTTATCATTATTTCACCATTAAGACCCACCCAATCCCTTCAGTTCCTCCGTTGTCTGATTCATCACTCACCATTAATCTTGCTCCTGTGACCGTTCAAAAACTGGTTAACCAACTTACTGACTCGCACTCAGCAGGAACTGACAATATCACGAACTCTCTTATAAAACAGCTTAGAGATTTTCCTTCTCTGTTTAGCGAACTTTTTTCAGTAGTTCTCGTAAATGGCTTCTTTCTGACTATTGGGAAACTTCTACTATTATTATTCCAGGATTTGAATCTCACTGTCGTCCTGATGTTCAGAACTATCGAGGTGTTCATAAAACACCTTCTCTCGCCAAAGTCTTTGAAAAAGTTATCGCCATGAAAATTAACGACTTTTGTATAGCTAATCAGGTTATTAGCCCTTTGCAATATGGCTTTTTACCGAACGCTCTTATAAAACATGTCACATGTCATTTCTCATTCTACTTACTTTTCTTCGTATTGATCATTAATCTGCGGTCGCTATTTGTCTTGGTCATAGCAAAGCCTTTGATAAAGTGACATATAGAAAACTTTTGGTTAATTCGGAAGATCTGGGGCTTCACGGTACCCTTATAGACTTCACCTAGTCGTGCCCGCCTAATCGTAAATCAAGGGTCTAAGTGGGATCTTCATTTTCCAATGAGAGCCCTATTGTAACTGGTGTTCCACAAGAACCCGTTATAGGTGCTCTTTTTTCCTGCTTTGCATGCACGATATCTCGTCGGTAGCCGAGCATTTTCAATCACTTATTTATGCTCATGATCTTAAATGTGTAAATTCATTCAATAAAGCTGCGACCCTTCAATGCCCGGGGCAAATCCATCCTGCCTTGCTTGGTCTTTCAGAATGGAGCTCAAAATGGATAATGGAATTCTCCCTGTCTAAATGTCGCTATATGTGTTTTGGAGCTGATAGGTCACCTCATTCAGTGGTCCTTCAAGGCACACATATGACTGAATATGGCATCACTAAGGATTTAGGTTTAATTTACGCCAATAATCTTGATCTTTCACCACACGCTGACAGAATTACGGCCAAAGCTGCCCAGATTTGTGGCTTTATTTCTTACAATCTCCATTTTCCTGAAATCTAATTAAGACCTTATAGAATGTTTGCACTTCCCATTTTCGAGTATTGTTGTCCATTCTGTGGTTTGCTGAACGAAGCTAGTCGTTCAGACTTGAAAATATGCACAGACGTTTTACTAGAAGACACTTTGGTTTGGAGCATTCAAACATTCCCCATGCAGGTAGTTGCCAGATAACTAACCTATAATTTTCATGGCTTCGAGGACTAGAAGCAGACCTATGTCTCCTATTTCGCACTAATAATAGCTCGAATCTTCTACGAATTCCAGCCCTTACACCTAGTAGTCGACCATACAATCTTTCTAGTTCTTCCTTGAATATGCTAACTCCCGCTTCTTCCACCTCAAAGCGCTCCCTTTCTTTCGCGTCCAGGTATGCCTTCCTCTGGAATAACTTTCCGATGCATATACAATCTTCAGATAATCTACATACTCTTGCTAGAAGGTTGCGCCTTTATCTACATACTGTCTGGACTAACATTTTTCTTCTCACTTTTCCCTGATAAGTTTCTCTACAACACTGAGAAAGGACCACCGGGAATTTAACGCGCCGCCACCCAATTTCCGTGTTCGCAAACATTTCCTTCTTTTGTGTGTGGTTTGGCCTCCCGGCATCACTCGTCAGAATTGTAATTTTTTCGATTTTTCGGTTCGTGCATCATGCCGCTCAAAGAATTCGATATCCTTTTTGACAAATTCCTTTAAATAAGAGCATGGCTAGGTTGATGTGCACGCTCTAAGCCACCTCAGCTTCGCTGGTCAAAGATTCTTATCAGAATCTAGGTTTTTTATAAGGGGTTTTTTCACTGCTCGCTGACCTTTTTTATATGTGATAGTTTATTCTACAACATAAGACTGAATAATGCACGGGATCTGTCTACGTTCTCAAGAATTTACGTGAAAATTTATATCTACTTGCTATGATGGGACCCCCAAGGGGTTTTCAATAAAGTTATTTATTTATTTAGGTCCGTCATTCGTCGGTCGAAAAACTGACGGACTTTCAAAGGGATTCTATTTTATCGTGCCTCAGAATAACAACAAGAATGTCAGTCAGTTGTCTCTGCCTCTTTTCTAGAATTCGGACTCGCATGTTAAGCCCCTCGCAGCCGAAACAACAACAGGCTGGCGCAGAATCAGACCCATCTGTCATACAGTTTTCAGTGCCTGGTACCAGCACACTAGTCCTTATTTCTTGCCACGTTTCGGGGGGTTTATTTTACTTAATTACCCTAAAGTCCATTGATCCCATTGACACTTTCTCGCAAATGACTGCCAGTGAATTAAAAATTGTTCCCAACCGTTGTTCTGTAGTAGGCAAATTAGCCTGGTCGGCTGCAACGGTCAGCGTCCTGCCATTTGATCCTGGATGTACGGAGTCCAAGTCCAGGTGATGCAACTTTCATGGACGCGTTTTTCATAACCGAGTGGCTAATTGCTGATGGTTTCTCTGTATATGTATATGTTTACATTTGGAGGGTTAGATGAGGAGTCGTTGATGACCCTATTTGTGTACAATGCTTTTGCAGATTCAGACTCAAATTACAGTTTCAGACATCTGCAATGTGATCGGGTCATGGTAAAATCGTAAATATAAGGAGGCACATCAGTTCACTGTAAGTCAGGGTGGTGAGATTGTGTATGACAGAGTGTTTTACAGAGCTGGCTGTAAGTAGTCATATTGTAAAAGCCACTTTCTGTCAAATAGTAAACGAGCAAGTTTTCTTTAAACATGAACATTGTGTAAACAGTCACGACCTCGCTTGGTAACGAGTTCCATTGTTGGAAAACCCACTGGTTGAAAGAAAACTTCCTACGATCTAGCCGCGTGCGTTCACTCTTGACTTTGCAGGGATGACCGCGTAATTTGAATGTACGGGCAAATTCAAGTAAGTCCTCCGTTCCTAATGAGCAACCTTGGCCACGGACAATCCGCAATGTTCAGAGAAGACTGTAGTTTAGTTGTCCATAAGAGAGAGGGAATATTCATATTCAGTCTTTCCTGGGAAGACAAGTGCAATAGACCGTCGACCATCTTCGTTGCTCCGCCTTACACCTGTTCGAGTTAGTCGATATCCTTCCTCATCCATGGTGAAGCTGCTTGCGTTCCATACTCCAGATGGGGTCTAATAAAGACGCCAAAGAGTCTTTCGAAGAGTTCGGGAGGGAATATTTTGAATGCATGTCTGACCCAGTGCAGAGTACTAGTTACCTTATGGATCATCTTTCTACAGTGTTCTAATAACATTAGATTTGTGGTCGTCCATGCACCCAGATCTATGTGTCTTTCTACAGTTTCTAATGCCGTTCCGTTAATATAGTAGTGGTGTGTGAAAGAGGCTTTTCGGACGATGTTTAGGTGCAGCACTACGCATCTGAACACGTTAAAATTCAAAAGCCATCTGTTCGACCAAATGCATAGTTTTTCGATCTGTTGTAGTATAGTGTTGTATATTTTCAGTAAACTGTGGGGGAAGACAAGCTTTCAAGCATGAGGTCGCGTAGAAGACGACTCATCTGTTTGTAGTTTACAATGCATATCTTGGACAAAAGTTGTCAAGGAGAGCCCCTTATACGGATATGTGAACGACTACAGATCGTTGTAGGGTACAAATTTGAGATAAATTTTTTTGGTGTTAAATGACACTAGTAATCACTCTGTCTGTTCACAGAAGAATTGGGTAACCCAAAGATTCAAAAAATAACAAAAGTTTCGGTTTTGTGCATTCGAATACCAAACAATATGTTCTCAGTTCGCAGTTTATTTTCGTGCGACGTTGAGTCTGCCCTATGATTCCGACTAAATTCGAAAAAACACAGAGAGAATAAAATAGGAATCATATGTCAACGGTTCCTTAAAGCATATGACTAGCTGTGCTGGAAGATGCATGCACAAATGCGCCGGCCGTGCGGTAACTGTGATCACATAATTCAGAGCGCTAGATATATGCCTGAGGCGGAAGACATATAGGCGCTCGGGACGTATCAAATACATGTTGCACAAAACTGACGATTATGGTAAGCAACCTAGGTGTGGATATGCATGTCACGATGGCGAAATTCAACTGTGCGCAGTATGCTATTGTGAATTAGTAAACTATGCCTCAACGCGTATGGAAACTTCGGTTTCAGCGCAAGAGGTCAGACTACTTACCTTGGATACAGGGAAAGACTCCGCTCAAGATAAAAGTCTTCTCGCAACCTACCAATCCAATAATGTTCAAGGTATACTTTAAGGCATACACTCGAAATACGCATGTATCAGTCGGCATACTAAGTAGTACTACAGGCGTTAACTAGTAAAAGAAAAAGAATGAAGCAGCAGCTAATCCAGGTAGGATGACAAAGCACGCGACTACTCCTTAATGAAAGCTTTATCGTCATAAGTGATAATAATTGTTCATTTTAAGGGAGAATTAAGAAGGTGACCTTGTTACTGATTTACTATATGTCTGAAGTCTACCTTGCGAACCTGGGAAATAAACTTAAAAAACAGAGTTTTAGCCTTCCTAAAAAAGCCTGTTTTATTTTTATTGAAAGTGCTTATGAAATGCGTACATCAATGCAAATATCTTCATGTGTGTGCAAAATAAATAAGAGCAACAACAAAGAAGACTGAGATAGTGCAGTGTGATTAATCAGCCTTAGTCAATCAGCCGTATTCTAAAAACCACGTTTCGATAACTTGGAATTCAAAGTCGGACTCTTTGGCTGCTTTGCCATTAATTGGTGGAACCGATGTCCTGCGTAATCATTAACCAGAAAGATTCGCATACCGATCCACTTGCAGTACTTGACGTGTTCGTCACATCGTGCCTTGGAGATCGTTCTAGCGACCTCACAGACGGCTACATGACGATCTGGTGCAATACAGAATAAATGACGATAGAGGACGCTTTAGCTAGCCTCTGTGGCTTCTGATAATTCAGCTACGGTCTGCTTGATGTCCTTTCCTGGACCCCCACAGACTTACATTTCTTATTATTGCTCTAGTCGTTGCCCTTGATGTAGTGTCGTTCTTTATATTTGAACAGTGATGCAAAATTATTACGGAGTTTGAGGGTTGTTTCGTCAAATCTTACAATAATCACAGCACCATCTTCTAACGTGCTTTCGACTTACTTATCTTGAACTACATTGCATTCGGATTTAAGGCGGTTATTCATTTTCTGACTAGGCACGATATATGTTTCCGTTGGCCCTGCTCTTCATAATTTTTGGTAGTGGCCGATGCGTCACTTATCAAGATGCTCTTAAAGACCCGGGAAAATTCTTTTACTTTGATACTGGTATGTTTATGGAATGCTGTTTATTGATCAGAACCATACGACAGGTCGATGCACACATACTGTGGAATGTTGGTGATGTATGGTGCTTTATCAACACTTGTTGGCATAATCGTCATATTTGCCAAACTGCAACCATATTTTTATCCTCCAAAACCACATA